>JAQQSV010019873.1:0-11099 GCA_028646515.1 Pseudochirops corinnae | reverse complement strand
TATGCCGCCATCTTGGCTCCGCCCCTCCAAAGTCGACTTTTTAAGGTATTCTCCTCATTGGCTTTTTGGGCCTCTTGTCATTTGAGTTAATCTATTTTTTAGGGTGTTGATTTCTTCAGTCATTCTGCTGACTCTCTTCATGATTTTCCTGCAACATTCTTATTTCTCTTCCCAATTTTTCTTCCACTTCCCTTATTTGGTTTTGAAAATCCTTCTTTAGCTCATCTCTAGCTTTAAGGCATTCTTCATGTTTATTGGAGTCCCCTGGTGGGGGCACTCTGGCTGCGCTCTCCTCCTCCCTCTCTTTCCTCTCTTTGCCATGATCTTTCTTTGCCCCAGAGAGGGAATCTAGGGTTTGGTTGTGGTTCTTACTTTGCTTCTTATGCTTATTCTTACTCATTGTTGGTTAGTCCATGATTTTTTTTTTAAATCTCTGTGGGGCTCTCCTTCCAGAAGGCAAAGCTCTGTCCCAAATCGCTGGGGTCCTCCCGGCTGCCGTAGCTCTCAGGAAGGTGCTGGGACCCTTCCTACTTACTTCCTGCTCACTGGATAATGAAGACTCCAAGACTGAGGCCCAAGACGGTGATCCGGATCCAGGCCGCACAATGGGAGAGCACTGGCCTCAGAACAATTGCTTAGTCCCCCTGCTGTCTACAGGCCGTGGGCGGGAAGCTGCATCATGGAGGAGGGTGCAAAACCTCTGCCTTTCACTTTTCCGCTCTGGAGGCCTTTTGGCCGGACTGCTTTACTCTTCTAATTTCACAGTTCCCACTGACCTAGTTCTGAGCTACAGCTGCCGCTAATCCACTCACTGCTCCTCTCCTCCAGCTGCTCCCCGGGGCACAGCCGCGGCTTCAGGCCAGGCTGGTTTCGGTTCACAGTGCTGATATGGTTCCTCGTAGCTGAGCTGACTGTAGTGGGAAGTATCTTTGTGTGCGTTTTGGAGTTCTAGGATTGATTTAGAGTCCTTTTCCATGGGTATTTTGGGGTGGCTATGTGAGAGCTGCGATATGTTGCTGCTGCTACGCTGCCATCTTGGCTCCGCCCCAAAGCACATATATTTTCAAAGTATACTCTTCATTATTTTACTTAACTAAATATATGTTATTTTCCCTATTTTTCCCTCCATTAAAAATACATAACAGGAAAGACACCCTTATGATGAGTGATTTATTGGAAGGCTGTTTTGCACAGATTTCTGGCACAAGCAGCCTCCATCTTCATCCTCTTGTTTCCTCTAATCCTAAATGATATCATTCAGGAAAGGGAGAGAAATGGAAATGTCAGAGTAGTTAGAAATATCTGGTTAGAAAAACTGTTTATCTGCAGATCTAATCATTTCAGTGCACTTTATGACCAGAAAAATAGAAAATAAATGTCTAGATTTTTTGCAGCCTTTTTGTTCTTTGCCTAGTATTATACCATCTAATATAAACCCCAAATTCCATTACTCAATCAAGAAATCTTTATTAATCTCCATTATTAAAATATATTGCTCACAGAGTTTTTGTGAGATATGATCTATACACTCATGAGGCAAAATCTAAAAGGGGAATAAGATACCAGCATATAACTCTGATGCTATTATATGTAATAACTCCAGCTCTAAGTGTATGCACCAGAAGAGCCAAAGATTCCTTACGGTTTCTGATGAAATCAAAAGAAAGAACAGGTTTGGGGAAGAACATAATTACTTTAGTTTTTAAAATTCAGTAAACATTTGTTAAGTACTTCCTATGTCCTTGGCACTGTGCTAAATGCTGGGGATACAAATGAGAAAAAGATAGTCCTTGTCCTCAAGGAGCTTACAGTCTAAAGAGGGAAGAAAATACACAAAAGGAAATGGAAAGGAAGGGACACATAGGGGTACCTGGAGTCCAAACCAAGCAGTGCTACATACAGATGGCAAGTGGAGAGTTAGCTGCAAAGTCCAGATAGATCTCTGCTTTCTAACAGAAGGCCTTGGGAGGCATTTACCACTCCACTCTCCAGTCTTCCAGTCAGATTGGAGAGGATGTTGAAGGAGATTGGAAAGTATTGAATATCCAAATGGAGTCATTCTGCACGATGATAAGATTTCAAGTGATCTGGTCATCCTGAGTGTGAGCATAAGGTTCCTGAAGAGTTTGAAATGCCAGTGGAACATACAAGAAGAGATAGATAGTACATTAGAAGGGAACTTGAATCTGAAGTTTAGAAGATTAGTCAGGACTGGAGATACAGATTTGGGAACCATCTGTGTAGAGGGGAAAAAGCCAGGAAAATGTCTGAATTTGGGACAGTAGATAAAGAAAAGGAGGAGAGGGATGATTGACATCCTTGATGACAACCCAGCTTGAGAGGATAGAAAGAGAATACAAAGGAGCAGTTAGGTAAGAAGAGAATCAGGAGAGGGGAGGCATTTCAGAAACCGAGGGAGAATAAGCTACCCTGTAAGAGAGGGTGGTAAACAGAAAGCACAAGTACTTTAACAAATACTGTTAAAAAGCCATTGGATTTGACAATCAGGATAGTCTTGGCAACCTTAGAGAGCAGTTTCTCATGAGAGCTTTCTCATTAGGGTAGTTGGAGGAGAGAGAGAGAGAGAGAGAGAGAAGACACAGGATGAGTTGAATAGGAAGGGATGATATCTAAAAACTAAAACTAAGGGGTGAGAGAGGAATATATTGGAAGAAAGGGAGAGAGAGAATGGGGTAAATTATCTCACATAAAAGAAGCAAGAAAAAGATAACAATCGAGGGGAAGAGGGGGGAGGTGAGAGGGAATGAGTGAACCTTACTCTCATCAGATTTGGCTTTAGGAGGGAATACCATACACACTCAATTGGATATCTTACCCTACAGGCAAGTAAGGGGATGGGGGTGGGGGGAGTGGCAGTGATAGAAGGGAGGGAAGTTTGGGATAGGGGGTAGTCAGAAGCAAACACTTTTGAAAAGGGACAGGGTCAAAGATAAAAATGGAATGGGGGGGATAAAATGGAGGGAAATATAGTTAGTCTTTCACAACATGACTATTATGCAGATGTTATGCATAACTACACATATATAATTTATATTGAATTGCTTGCCTTCTCAATGAGGGTGGGTGGGGAGGGAGGAAAAGAGGGCAGACTTGGGAAAGGGGTAATCAAAATGAATGCTGTTTCAGGGTCAGTGGGAGGGGAGAGATGGGGGAAAAATTTGGAACTCAAAATCTTATGGAGATGAATGTTGAAAACTAAAAATAAATTAATTTTTAGAAAGAGAGAAAACAGTTTCAGTAGAGTAGTGGCAGGAGAAGTCAAATTACCAGAGGTTAAATGAAAAGTGGATGGTGAAGAAGTAGAGACAAGGTTGTAGCCAGCTTTTTTTCCAATAAGTTTCGAGGCACACAAAGACAAAAATTTAATAGTCTCTGCTCTCAAGGAGTTTACATTTTATCAGGGGAAACAGTGTGTAGATAGAAAGGTAACCCTATAAGCTATATGCAAAATAAATGCATAATAATGCAAAGGATAATATTTAGGGGATAAGAAAAGAAGTTGGCTTTTAAGCTAAGTTTTAAAGGAAATAAGAGATTCTAAGAAGTTGATGTGACAATAGGGAGTGCTGTGGAATACTATCAATCAATCAGTCTACATTTATTAAATGCCTACTATGTGCCAGACACAGTACTAAGTGTTATTGTGTAATTAGAAATAATGAAAGAGAAGGTTTCAGAGAAATCTGGGAAGACCTGTATGAACTGATGCAGAGAGAAGGAAGCAGAACTGGGAGAACAATTGATTCAATAACAACACCCTTGTAAAGATCAGTAACCCTGAAAGACTGAAGAACTCTGATCAACACAGTGACCAAACCTAATTCCAGAAGACTCATCATAGACCTTCAATCCAACTCCTGATAGGAGTAAAGGATTCAGAGTACAGATTGAGATATATGTTTTTAGACGTAATCCAGCTAGATGGCACAGTAGATAGAGCACCAGGCCTGTAGTCAGGAAGACCCCAGTCAAATCCAGACTCAGACAGTTACTAGCTGTGTGACCCTGGGCAAGTCACTTAATCCTGTTTGCCTAAGTTTCTTCTTCTGTAAAATGAGCTAACCAAGTATGGCAAGCTGCTTCACTGTCTTTGCCAAGAAAACCCTGAATGGGGTCACAAAGAGTTGAACACAAGTGAAAAATGACTGAACAACAACTGCAGAAATTTGTTTTACTTAAGTGTATTGTTTTGTATTGGGGGCTTGTTTTTAAGGTTGATTTTTACTGAATGAAAGAAAAAAAATTTAACAATGTATTAGAGGCTTTCCAAAACAATACCTGGGATCTGAGGGGCAAGGTGATTATGAGCTAAGAAGATCAGAGAAAGCATTGTGGAAAAAGAGGTAGTATTTGAATTGGAATTTAAAGTGCAGAAAGGAGCTCAGCAGACAAAATGGGCCTCTGGCTGATGGGATGTACTAGGTCACCTCTAGTCCCTTCCAGCTCTAAATCCTACAATCTACTAATCTTCCCATGAACAGCTTCACTTTCACATCCATTTCCATCAGTCTGCTCTGTCTTTTCCTTGCTTCCTCTCTTTTCGTGTTGGTAGATGAATCTCTCATCCTAAGTCTCATTCATGAAACTGTGCTTTTCCATTGACAGCTTGCAGCTGCCTCCAGGAATCCATCCTTAAATAAACAAGAAGCACAAGTTCAGACCTAGCCTCAACTGGACCTTTCTACCAAATCATATATTTGTACATTGATTGTTGAATATATTTGTATATAAATATATACAAAAGAATCTCTACTTCAGCAGTGTTTGTTTTATCTCAAGGAAATTTGTAAACTTGTAAAGCGGGATTTTTTATTAGTAACTTTTTTTCTGTATTTCTTCATAGCATGGTACCATTTATGACCAGTGAGTGCTCAACACATTAACTGATGTGTATTTTTCTTGTAGTTTGAAGGAAGGAAGTACTGTGAACATGATTTTCAGATGCTTTTTGCCCCATGCTGTCACCAGTGTGGTAAGTCATAATACCTAAATGAGATGTTGAATTTTCTTTAGATTTCCTTCACATATAAACAAGTTTAAAAAAGCTGAATTAAAAAGTATAAATTAAAATAATCTCCATTAAACCAGCCAAACAATATCAGGGTTCTTATTGAACCTCTCAGAATATCTACAGGAAGTAAATAACATTGGGGATATCAAAACAAACACACACCTCAAACTGAATTTAATTCATGAGGGCTTGAGGCTTTCAGAATGTTCACAAATGGATTGCAATTCACCTAGCCCTCTGTTAGGTAACAGCTGGAATATGCTTTTCACACACTTCTGCAGCCTAATGGGCAAAACCTTTGCTTTCTGGTTCCACATAAAGTAAAAAAGAAATGAAACCAAAGGATGGAGACATTCAGCCATGGTTCATAGGTTCGCCAGGTATTTTGCTTGTCCTTTTCTCCATTTGCCGGCCTTTTAGCAGCTTAGCCCCTCCACCAGAATTTGTAAAGAGGACAAGAGAAGCTGGAAACACCAGTATATGAACCTTATGCAAAGATGTGACAGCAAAAGAAATTAAGGTGTCTGAATTTTAATTTTTCTTGCTGCCACTTACTAGCAATAATATAGGCAAAAAAAAAGAAAATCTGTTGTGTAGTAAAAGAAAAGCCAGATTCAGAAATATGGAAAGACCTTGACTTAGAAAGGCCAAGGTCACCCACTTAATAAGCCATTTTGACTGAATAGGTCATCTTGACCTTTGCCTTACCCCTGGACTTTGATTACTCTGGAGGAATGAGTGAGTCTGATGACTTTGTGCAAGCTCTGCCTCACATCCTGTTCATTCACAAGTTAAGACATCACCCTCCTGACGTTGGTCCTCTTTGAGAACAAAGGATATAAGTAGCAGCAGCATCTGAAAGGTGAAAAGGTGAAATCATAAAACTATGGCTTGAGAATAACAAGCACCAGTAGGAAGTTCAAGCAGAAAATTCTTTTGGTTGCAGTTGTTTACTCAATTTCACACGTTTGTGCACACACATGCAAACACAGTCATCATTAATAGAGCAAGAAAACTGTCTCTTCTAGAGTCGTTCCTGGTTGTCTCCAGCTCTAGCACCTTTGACACCCTTTTAAGCAGCCTGGTATTTTATTTCTTCACAGGTGAATTTATCATTGGTCGAGTTATTAAAGCCATGAACAACAGCTGGCACCCCGGATGCTTCTGCTGTGATCTCTGCCAACAAGTCCTGGCAGACATCGGGTTTGTCAAGAATGCTGGGAGGTAGGGCCTGACTACCTCGATGTCAAACAAAAATTGCGGTTCCTGGAAGTATACACAGGGCAAGAGTAAAGTGTGTTGATTTTTTCCCCCCTTCCCGCTCCCCAGGACTTTTTCACTTCAAAACCTGAATACAAATAAGGTCTGAATGAGTGAACTCACTATATAGATTGATTGAAGTCTCCCTGTTACATTCAATTGTTAGGAAAGGGCTCCAGGATGCTTGTAGAAGGTGAGGTAGGAATGTGTATTCCTAGGGCCTCAGTAGTTTTGGGGGAACAGCAACAAGCAAATAAGCATTATGAGGTGCCTACTAAGTACCAGCCACTGTGTTAAGTGCTTTGTAAATAATTTTTATTTAATTTATTTAATCTTCACAACAACTCAGTAGATGTAAGTGCTAGTCATATTACTATTATTGTCCCCATTTTACAGTTGAGGAAATTTCGGCAGACAGAAGTCAGATGACTTGCCCAGGGTCACACAGCTAGTAAGTACTACTTCCAGAGACAGATCCCAGTCCCTTGTCCGTGTTATCATGGACGGTCTTCATGAGTTGCTGTGGTCAAATTCAGTTGATTAGCTTGTGCATTTCTTCTGCTCATTCTCAGCTGGGCAGGATGTGCTGGAATGTGTTCTCTCCAAAACCTGCAAATCACATGATCAGGCCTTGGTTTAATTAGCAGATGATGAGAAATTTTCTTCCCTCCTCTTTGTAAAAATGTGAAGAATTTTACATGCAGAATGTTGCGTACACATTGTTAACACAGTTACTGTTTTGATTGGTTTGACTTAACTTTTTTTCATGCTTGAAAGAGCTTTCAGTGAGCAGGGCATATCAGGAAATGACGATTTTTAAAAAGTATCAGTAAGCTGGGTTTTTTTAAAATCTAATTTAATTTATTTTTTTGAAGTTCTGAACTGTCTCCCTCCCTCCAACTCTACCACATACTACAGAAAGCCACCATTCAATACACACACACACACACACACACACACACACAAAATATGTTTTTGTGTGTGTGTGTAAAACCATACTAGGGTTTGTTTTTTAAACAGGTTTTTTTTTAACAACACATGATCACCTCCACACAACATTTTAAAATGTAAAGTTTTAAATAATTATATGTGATGATATGAGGATTTTTGTTGTTGTCATTCACAAACTTAAATACTAAGAATTATTCCTTTTCTTTTACCACCACCGCTACCACTCCCCTCCAGCCTTTCATGATTCATTGAAAAGTAGGGAACTTGGAAACAATGTCTGGGTTGGAACCCCATCTCTGCCACTTAATATAGCTGCAACCCTGGGCAAGTCACTTAACCTCTAAGCCTGAGTTACTTTATCTATAAAATGAGGGGGCTGGAGTCAGTGTCCTCTTAGGTCACTTCCTGCTAAATCTATGGTTCCATGTTAAATGTTTAGGCCCCCTGGTGGCCAAAGATGACCTCGCTTTGGATTTGGGTTTATTTTTTCCTGTCTGAAACTTGGGTTTCCCTTAAAAAGCTCTATTTTTGTTTTTCTAGGTCATTGGGGAAATCTTTAAAGTTGTTTTCCTAATTTCAGCACATAACATTCCAAATAAACAAACTTACTGGATTTGGTCTTCCTTTTTAGACATCTTTGTCGTCCGTGTCATAATCGTGAAAAAGCCAGGGGCCTTGGGAAGTATATTTGCCAAAAGTGCCATGCCATCATTGATGAGCAGCCTCTTATATTCAAGAATGACCCTTACCATCCAGATCATTTCAGCTGTGCCAACTGCGGGTAAAATATGTTATTTAAATGTTTTATTTAAGTCAGAATGGTTTAATTTTGTTTGATTTCAATTCAATTCAAAACACTGTTTTCTGTATTTAAAAAAAAAAGCAAACCCTCCACCTTTAAATGTTATGAGGTCTGCATTTTCTACTAATTGGCTATCAAGAAAGGAAGACTGCCCATTTAAAAAGTGCTCTATATGCTGTATTGTCAGGAGTTGGGGTATAGGGAGAGGAGTTGAAAGGTTAAAACAAAATTCTTTTATGTTGTTATCAACTTGAAAATTTTTAGAGACTTAATCATCTACCTTATGAATTCTCTGATCTCATTCTTGTGACCCACTGGCCATTTAATTTCCATTAACACCATCATTAGGGTAGCACGTGTTCTTGCACAGAGAATATCAAATAAAAATGAAACTCATCCCATTCCTTTGATTTATTTGAGCAGTCCTGGCAGATGGTTTAATGAAACAGAAGGAAAGCTTAATGACTCAAAAAAGAAGTTTTAAATGTTTTCTTTAGATTTCAGTCAAGCTTTTCCCATTTCATACTACCTTATGTATAAGAGAGAGATAACTGTTCTTCATAGCAACATTATATTGTGAATATAATGAATAGTCTTAGATAAAATTGGTCCCCAGCTTAGTTTTGAAAAGACTCTCTCAATTTGTTTTGGTTGACAATGCGTATTTGTTACAAAGGTTTTGTTTGTCTTTTTTTTTGAGGGCGGAGCCTCATATAGAGAAGAGAGAGAAAATAGATTTTTGCTAATAAAGAAAAAAGAAAAAACTCCCTCAACCTTGGTAATGGCATTGAGAGTGCTCTTAGTGATGGTGACTCTTCTACTATAACATTTAGAAACTAGAAGATGAGAGGATTTAGTTAGAATAAAATGAGATCTGGTGACAGGAAAAAAGATAAATATGATGCTTAACATGGTAATACATATCTGACTTCCCCTGCAGCTTGTCCATATTATATTACCTTAAGTGATTTTCTGTTTTACTGGTTTGGACAAGAATTGAAGAGCCCAAATCTCCTGTTAGACTACTTCGATCCCTAGTTCTCTCTTAGTCTTTGAGTTTTAAGAGAACAGAAACCAGAGAGAGACTTTCCAATGATGTCCTTAAAAATGAAATCATTTCAGAGAATGCATTAGTTAAAAAATATTGCATGTTTTATTCTTGTCCCTTGAATTTACAGTAATTTTGCTAACTTTCTTGATGACAGAAAAGAATTGACTGCTGATGCTCGTGAATTGAAAGGAGAACTTTATTGCTTGCCATGTCATGACAAAATGGGGGTTCCCATCTGTGGAGCCTGTAGACGGCCTATTGAAGGACGTGTTGTAAATGCTATGGGCAAGCAGTGGCATGTGGAGGTAAGAACCTGGTCATGAGAATAATTCTTCTCTTTTGATTTTCCATATTATCAAGAACATCTCTTACTTAATTTTTAAATAAATACAGAAAACTATTAAGCATTTCCTCTTGAGATGGAACACTGAGATCACTGAATGCTTTTGAGATCTGTCAATGATGGGAATAGGTGTTCCCTATGTGAGGTATACACACTCCCCAAGAAACCTTCTCAAGGGAGCATAGGTAATATTTTGTAAATAACTATATTATCCTACAGAAGTATTACAAATGTCAAGTTAGTGAAAACATTTGTGGAGGAGAGAGAGGATGGTTTAGGGGGCAAGGTAGGAAAGGGGAGGGAGCATTACAGAGCATTTGAAAAATCTGAAAGAGATGACTGAAGGAATAATTCCTCCTGACCAAAGCCAAATGAATGAGGTTTAGATATGGAACTCCAGTGGCAGCAACTTGGTGAAAGACAAGATAACTGATTTCCCACATAATCCAAAAATTTGAATTGATTTCTAGTCAATGAAGTCACAGAATTATGTACTCTTATCGAAGGCTATCTCATTCTTTACCAAAGATGCTTACAACTTATCTCTGAATCTCAAACTTAGTCTCAATCAAATCCAAAGGGAAAAACAAATTGGAGACTGACCATGATTTGCAGATATCTCTTTAAAAGCCTACACAAAGAACAATGCTGTTAGCTGACAAGTCAAATCAAGGGGCTTACTAATTTATTTCACTGAGTTCTGATAAATATCTAACAACTTTATGTTACAGAAAATGTTTTGCACTAAATAAAATTTTCTTTATGAAAAATGAATATCTATTTTATTCCTTGTATATATACACATGGTAAACAATAGAATGTATGTCCTTTCTTTTTGAATAGAGGATAATGGGAAAATTTACCAAAATCTGAGGGTTGGAGTAAGGATAGAATGTAACAACTAAAACTGTTGGAAAACCCTGGGACAGAGTATCTTTTGAGTATCAGATATGTGCTGTGGGTCTTTCCGATATATATTCTCCACATCACTAGTGCCCCACTATACCTGTAGCAAAAAAATCTCCATCCTTGTTTTGAATTTGCATTTGAGTAGGCCATGTTCCAAAGCAGCCTCTTCCAGGTTTCTGGAGGGCAGAGTTTAGAATTTGCTCAGCAGTCAAAAAGAAATGGCCATTTTATCACATGTAGATTTTTTGTGTTTCAAAGCTCCAATATTCAAGTGTCAGTGTTAAGGTAAATCAAGGCAACTCAGAAATGCTCTATTCAATTTCTTTGCAGCATTTTGTCTGTGCTAAGTGTGAGAAGCCATTTCTTGGGCATCGTCATTATGAAAGGAAGGGGCTGGCATATTGTGAAACTCACTACAATCAGGTGATTATTACACTTTTTTGTAATCCAGATTTGCTTGTTATTATGAGTTCTAAGATTTTTCTCTTACAAAGAAATAATATAAAAGTGACCTCCTTCCCTTCTTGAAGGAGGTTGGATACTATATGTATGGGGAACACAACTATGTGATTTTGTTATTGTGTTGTTTAGTCTTATTCAGCAGGCCTTTCCCTCTCTCTTTTATTCTTTATTACAAGGGATAGGCCCCTAAGTAGGGGAGGGAATAAAGATATATTCACAAATGAAGGTGATATAAAAAACTGAAGCTATCAATAAAAAAAATTAAATGTATTATTATTATAGAAGTAAA
>JAQQSV010019872.1:0-11099 GCA_028646515.1 Pseudochirops corinnae | reverse complement strand
AAGGCCTCTCAGCCTTCCAGGCTGCCCTCACCAGATTCTGGTCTCAGGAAAACTCCATCTCAGTTCTCAGTCAGTTCTCAGCTTCCAGATGCTGGGAGAGAAACTCTTTCTCTCTCTCTATCTCTCTCTCTCAGCTGGCCTCAGTCTCCAGGATTCTTCCTTCACCCAGAGCAACATTCCAATTCTGTCCTGTCTGTCTCTGGAATTCTTGCTTATGTACACACCTCAGCCAACCCCCTTCTTCCACATCAACAGGGGCTCAGCCAATCCCCTTCTTCTACATCAACAGGGGAGTTCATGCCTTCTCAACAATGGAACAGAGTTTGCACCTTCCACACTTAGCACTTAGTACTGTCTATCCACTTAGTAGCAAGTGCTAAGTATCCTGCTAAACCAATTACTATTACACTGTGCTTCCTATTACTACATGCTATTTCTTCACCAGTTGCCTTGTTGCCACATATATACTCTCCCACTCTCTAACTCTGAAAATCGTATCAAATCAATTCTGCACTGCTACTATACAGGGTATGTCAATGTGCTCCCTAATAGCTCCACCCAATACCTTTATAAATTTTCAAAACCAAAATACTCATGTCTATTACTGCTCCCCCATATGTGTTATCTTCTTTTGTTAGAATGTAAAATCATTGAAAGAAATTATTTTCTTTGCTTTTTAAAAAAATATTTTCACTGCTTAGCACAGTGCATAGCATATATTAATAAATATGCCTACTTAATAAAACTTTTATTCATTAAAAACAGGAATAGTAAAAAAAAAAAATAAGATTTGTTATTCTAACACTGTATTTTAAGAAGTATACTTATGGAAGCAAATTCCAGGTATTCTGAGATGGGAGCTTATGAACCTCAAGTCTCTGAATACTTTTGACTTTTTTTTTTCCTTTTTCTGAGCAGAGATTGTAGTATTCCTGAGTATGAACCTTCTGTCAGTTTAAGAGTTCCTAAGACATTAGGAGTTCCTGAGTCCAAGATATTCAAAGAGATAATAATGAGGTATAGAAGCATTTTATATTTCTTCATTTTCTCATGTATTCTTATGAATCCTTTCATATCTTTTGTATTTTCTGTGGTAGATAAAGTAAAATTTGCCCATTCCAAAACTCATAATCTATATTTAATGTTGGTCCAAAGTTTGGAGTTCTTGTTACCCATATTTGAAGAAATCTAAATATAAGCCATATTTAAACTTTATTTTAGAGATTTGTCCAGCTTAGAACTGTGGGGCCATAAGCCAAAGAGATATAGTGATTTTCTGGGATGAATCCCCAAGGATTGGTACCAGTCTCTATAAGCCCAAGTTTTGTACAAAATTCAGAAGTTAGCCATTTTATTTGTATCACAAATGACAACAGGACAGTACCAGATGTTTGTCACATGAAGTCCATCTACACAAGCCACTAACTGGTTCATTGAACTCATTTTGGGATAGCACCCTTCCAAAATAATATAATGATTTACAATAACTCACTTATTCATAGCATCAACTTTATGAAGTGGATAAAGGAAGTATAATCATTCTCATTTGAAAAAACAAAGAAATCAGTAGGTTCAAGGAAATTAATGACTAAGATCAGACTTAGATAAGTCTCAGAGATTGGGGTTCAAAACTCAATTGTATCCGGACTTCAAGTTCAGCATATTTTAGGATAAAAGCAAATTTGAATCCTAAAATTAGAGTACATCTGCTTCTTTTGTGTAGACATATCTGTCCTCACTGTTCCCAATGAAAATTAACATGCATGCAAGGTCACAGGAAATGTACTAAACTAGTTAAAATTATACTGCTATAAAGCATAGGTCATTCATATCCAGAAAGATTACACTGTGATTTCAACAGCTTCTGCTTGTTACCATTTCTACTCCCTTCCTCAACTATTGGTAAAGGTTTTGTAGGTACTTTGATTTACTATAATCCATAGACTGTTCTTAAAAATGGAAAGAAATTTTCTATTATATCTTACCTTTTGAAAATCATTTACAATCCTTAGTTCAAATTTTAGGTTTTGGGTTTTGCCATCAAATGCTGGATCATTCCTGTAGTCTAGTTAGATTCATGAAATCCCTTGTTTTCACCAGGCCATTTATACCTTTGTCAACTGGTAGAATCACTAAAAACTATGACTCTTCACTCAAATTCGATTGTATGGTGCATGTGTGTGTGTGTGTGTGTGTGTGTGTGTGTGTGTGTGTGTGATGGCGATGGCAATGAGAGTGTGAGACTGTTCTCTTAGAATTCTTATAAATATCCAGACTTGGAGTTTGGTTAAAAAAAAAAAAGCTACTTCCATTTTGACTCCCAATGCAGTGTCACTTTCTTTAATGGTTAAAAAAATAAAACCAACAACAAACAACATCTGTTCTTGAAGTTGAGTGTGTTCTGGGAACTAAATCAAATTGCTAACTATTCTGAGTTTTGCTAAGAGAAAAAGGAAAATCAATGATACAGTTACCCGAAGACCATGAGCCAAAAGTTAAAATGGAATTTTTATTTCACAGTATGCTTTGTGCCTTTGATATGTCAACTTCTACACTGTTACATCTTTGGAACATCAGTGAAAAGGGGAGGAGAGCAGTATTAGAAGAAGAAATGCTCTAGCGTCTCTTTTCCTCAGCCGATGTTTTTGTAATGTTGTCCTTGTGCATCTAGAAGGAAAATACAAATAAAAGACACCACCACCATTAGAGTAACCTCCAGTTATCTTTTAGTAGAGATGCTTCTGCACCAAACCCACCCTGGATGTGAGCATTTAAGACTCTTGTCCATCACTATGGTACCACATCAGCAACAGTTAAAACCATGGAAAATAATTCCTATGGTAGGAATTGTGAATGAAAGATAAAAATTGTGTGTTTGTTAACATATGTTCCTTTCTTTATCTGATGACATATTTTGCAATGATACAACATTTTCTAAAAAAGATTTAGTATGAAAGTTAAAAATAGCTTTGGTTACTAAAAGTGGTAAAAGTGATCAGAGGAATAATTAGAGATGCTTACATAATATGCCAAAGGGAATTAAGAACTGAGCAGGTTCTTTCTAATGAAAGACACAACTTAAGTATCCAACAACAAGAAGTTTTATAAGAAAATAAGAAATTCTAAGAGAAAAGATTTTAGAAATTTAAGAATATCTTTGTATTCCAGGACCCTATACTTCAGACTACTCTTAAACCTGTGATTTCAGAATGCATTTGAAGTCTAGCATATCAATTTTTCCTAATCCAAAGGAAAATTGTCCATTTTTAAAAGACTACAAATGATGCATTCCCATCATAATTTTTTCTCCAAAATAACATTTTGATGAGTTAATTGTAAATAAATCAGAAACATAAGGATTAGAACTTTCCTTCCAGTAGACGTGGAAAAGAAAGCTTTCTTAGAAGAGCATGCTTTGAGTTTAGTCATACAAAAAAAAAAATGAAAATTAGTTGGAGATGTTTGATAAATCTCCAAATGTAGCAAGATCTTCTCTTTTCTTATTGAAAAGGAAGAAGAAAAAGAATCTGCACTCTTCAGGTATTCATGGGGAATCAAACTCATTTTCAACGGTGTTTGGGATAATAGCAACTACTCCTTTAGTATTCAATTATTTGCTGAACTTTAGAAAATGGAAACCCATTGCCATTTGGCTTCAGTATGCTCTAACATTCCTTAAAATATGCAGCAAAATAGTTTTATTATCCTAGCTAAATTGTTTACAAATAATCTCAAATGTTAAAAGAGAGCAGAGCACTCATGTATACTAAGTGAAAATGACATATTTTAAGCTCAAGTTTGGGACTATGTCAGACCAAAGTAGGATGAGATTTATCTCAAAAGAATGTGGAAACTCATGAGGTGGAGCCAAGATGGCAGGGAAAAGGCAACAACTTGCCTGAGCGCTTCCCAAAAGTACTCTGCACAACTTTAAATAATGCCATAAAACAATTCCTGAAGTGGCAGAACCCACAATAAGGATAAAGGGAAATAATTTTCCAACCAAAGACAACATAGGAGGTTGGCAGGAAAAGTCTGTTGCACCTGGGTGAGAGTAGAGCACAGTCCAGTGCAGGCCCTGCCAGCATAGATCTTGCCCCAGTAAACTAGAAGCAGGCCTTGGGAGCCACTGAATCAGCAGTGGCAGCAACTACTTCTGAAGCTCTCATTCAACAGATGGTAAGGGGGTAGAATAACTAGTCAGAGGTAGATTACAGGGGTCTCTTTGTTAGCACTGAAGCAGCATTCTGTTGCTTTGTCCATGCTTGGATTCAGGTCAAGGTCCTGGGTAGCAATCCCAGGGTAAGGAGGAGCAGTAGCATGCCAGAGCCCATGGACTACAGTAGAACAGGGACTCTCATCACAGTTTCAGGGCAGAAAAGAGTACTTATGGTCTCTCATAGACCAGAGCACAGGCCAGAAGGATAATAAACATACCTCTCCTTATATAATACCACTTTGGAAGAACTAAAAACTTTCAGGTCCCTAGAAGTATATCTGAAAACAACTGCACAAAACCCCTGACACTTGAGGCAATGTACCCTTGGCACTGGAAGCAGAACCCTACTTTAACAAAGAGTTAAAAGTCAAGAAATAGGCTGGAAAAATGAACAAACAAGAGAAAAAAACTCTGACCATAGAAAGTTACTATGGTGACAAGGAAGATCAAAACACATACTCTGAAGACATCAAATCAAGATTCCAATATCCAAAGCCTCCAAGAAAAATATGAATTGGTCTCAGTCCATGGAAGAGCTCAAAAACTATTTTGAAAATCAAGCAAGAGAAGTATAAGAAAAAATGGGAAGAAAAATAAGAGTGATGCAAGAGAATTATGAAAAAAAATGGTCAAGAGCTTGGTAAAGGAAAAAAAAAATAAAGAAGAAAATAACACCTTAATAAACAGAGTAGGTACAAAAAGCCAAGAGAAGAATGCCTTGAAAAGCAAAATTGGATAAATGCAAAAAGGTATACAAAAAATGTACTAATGCACTGAAGGAAAAAAAATCTCCTTAAAAAATAGAGTTGGCCAAATGGAAGAGGAGGCACAAAAGCTCACTGAATAAAATAATTCCTTAAAAATTAGAATTGAAAAACAGAAGGTAATGACTTTATGAGAAATCAAGGAGTAAAAAAGAACGAAAAAAAATGGAAGACAACATGAAATAATTCACTGGAAAAACAACTGACCTGGAAAATAGATGCAGGAGAGATAATTTAAGAATTATTGAACTATATAAAAGCCAAGATAAAAAAAAAAAAGAACCTAGACATCATCTTTCAAGACTTTCTCAAGGAAAACTGCCCTGCCCTGATATTATAGAACCAGAGGATAAAAATAGAAATTTTAAAAATCCACCAATCACTTCCTGAAAGAGATCCCAAAATGAAAACTTGCAGGAATATTATGGTTGAATTTCAGAGCTCCCAGGTCAAGGAGAGAATATTGCAAGCAGCAAGAAAAATATAATTCAAGTACTGTGTAACCATAGTCAGGATAACACAAGATTTAGCAACTTCTACATTAAGATATTCACCTTCATTAAAATATCTATACATATTTACAATGGCTTTACTTTTTCTTTTTTTTTTAAATAGTATTTTATTTTGTCCCCAGGCACATGTCAAGAAAAATTTTAGCATTCACTTTTACAAGACTTTGAGTTTCAAATGTTTCTCCTTCCTTCTTCCCTTCACCTTCCTTCTTCTGAAAATGGTAGGCAGTTTAAAGTTTATACATGAGCTATCATGTAAAAATATTTCCATATTAGTCACAGTTGTGAAAGAAAAAAAAAACAAATCTAAAGAAAAAAAACAAGAAAGAATAAGTGAAAAAACGCCCTGATCTGCCTTCGGAGTTCGTCAGTTCTTTAACTGGATATGAATAACATTTTTCTTCGTGAGTCCTTTATACTTGTCTTAGATTATTATGTTGCTGAGAAAACTGTCATTCATAGTTGATCATCAGAAAATATTGCTATTACTGTGTACAATGTTTTCCTGGTTCTGCTCATTTCAGTTTATATCAGTTTGTAAAAGTCTTTCCAGGATTTTCTGAAATCAAACTGTTTATCATTTCATTTTGTACAATAGTATTCTGTTATATTTATACACCACAGCTTGTTCAGATATTACCCAATTGATGGACATCTCAATTTCCAATGTTTTGCCATCAAAAAAGGGCTACTATAAATATTTTCGTACATGAAATTTTATGTATTTATTTTTCTTGCCTCTTCAATGGGTGAGAGGGATGGCAAATTTGGAATTGAGGAGAAAATTGAATAAAAATAAATTTGAGCTATTTTAAATGAGGCAATATTTACTCATTTCACACATCCAGCAATATTTATGCTGATTCCTCAAATTTCACTGAGAAACATGTCATGCCCTAGTAACTTTTTCATCCTGGAAGATTGTTTCTATCCTGGAATATATACTTCAGAAGTACCCTCAGCCCATTAGTCCCCTACCACTGATTGAATGGCTCCTCCAAGAACCTTTATTTGAAAAGAGTTCCCAAGCCACCCTTTTTTAATTTTCTCACTAAGTTGTGATCCTTATGACTTTGCTATATTTGTAAAATGCTTAGTACAGTGCTTGAGGACTTGGTAGGCGCTACATAAGTGCTTATTCCTTTCCTCCCCTTTCTCTTTTTGGAGGGGGGAAGGCAGGGCAGTTGGGTTTAACTGACTTGCCCATCACACAGCTAGTAAGTGTTAAGTGTCCAAGGTCAAATTTGAACTCAGGTCCTCCTGACTCCAGCGTCAGTGTTCTACTCACTGTGCCACCTACCCGCCCCTACCCTTTCTCTTAATATGAAATAGTTAACAGAGGGAAGATACAAGAATTGAGATGGGCAAGGCTCAGAAGATGAGTTTTCACTGGGACTTAAATGCTCTTGATTCCAGGCATGTGGGACAGTTAAAGAAAATTCTTAGAGCAGAAGAGTAAATTGGCTGATTACAAAACATAAACAAAACAAAAAATACTAATGATGGGGACATCAGCTCAATCATCAACACACTCATGAGAATATCATTGTTACAAAATGAAACCATGAAAAAAATTGTCGTCTTTACCAAGTAATATTCACAACACATCAGTTATTCCCATTTTATCAATAAGGAAGGAAACAGGCTCAGTAATGCCTCAGAGAAGTCATTCATCACTAAAAAGACAGAGTTGGGATTTGAACTCAGATCTTTCCTGAATGTAAATCTGGTTTTTCCTCCACTACAACAGACATTCTCCCCGTAAATATAAGAAATTCAGAGATATATCAGTTATATAAAGTGATTGAGCGAAGAAAGAAAAATCAAGACAACAGTATATTGAATGATTATAATATACTGGAAAGCAGCACCAAAGAGTAAGTGAGCCCCAATTAATTTCAAAGAACAATCTTCTTCCCAAGAACAAAAGATGAAATATACATTGGTGAATTCTAGATGTAGACCGTTGCACATGGTTGCTTTGTCCTTAGGTTTTGCTTAATTCCTTTTCATTGCTACATGACAAGGTTCAAGAGAAACAGGTGTAGAGATCCAACCATAATGTTAAAAAACAAAAGGGTGTTGATTTAAAAAGGAGAGTAAAGCAAACTCAGCTGCAGTTTAGTAATTTTTACATGAAAATTATATTTACGCTATCTACTTTGCAGGACTGCTGTGAGGTAGGTCTTTTTTGCAGACATTAAAATATGTTATTATTGCTAATTTCTATATTTTAGATGTGGGTGGTAGCAATTGGACTTCTGGATTATGAAGTACAATACAAACGTTCCAAGAAGTTTTCCCTATTACAGTGCCTCCCAAGAGAGTCTTTCCTTTGAATTCATAGGAAATATTAAAAGTTTTATTCATCGTTGTGTGGAGGTAACCTTGGGATCTCGAATAATATGAAAATAGATTACAGGCTCCAACAAGTTCTATTAAACTGAAAAAGGTCTTTGAGAATGGACCTGGGGACATGTTGCCTCTGCTTCCTGATTTTATATCATTGTATATTTGGTGTTATAAGGGTTATAAAGCACATCGTTTTTAGGTTCTCAGAGTGTTTCACATACATTATCTAATTTGTTGATCCCAACAATTTTTCAAGGTAGGTGCTATTATTATTCCCATTTTGTGGGGCAGACATTTTAAGTAACTTTCCAAAGAGTACACATTTAGTAGATGTCTGAATTTGAACTTCAATTCAGGTCCTACTGACTCCAGGCCAAACACTCTATCTACTCTGCCACCTAAGGACAGGTCAACTCATCACCAGTTACAGAATCAAAAATTTAGAGTTCAAAGTGATTTCTGTTGTCATCTGGTACCATCTATAGAGCAATATCATTCCCACTACAACATACCTTGGAAGTATCCATCAGTTTTTGCTTAAAGAACTCTAATGAGGGGGAACCACTCAAGATTGACCACCAAGTGATGGTATCTTTGACCATGGCAGCCCATGAAATATTTGATTTAGCAATTATCCACATGGTATCTCATGACATTTCTTGTGTTTTCTTTATAAAACAAGGATTTAAAAATACCTTAAAGGAATGTTGCTTTGTAGCTTAGAATGCTCTTTCTCATGCATCATCTTACTTGGTTCTCTTGGTGTTTCATTCTTTTATAGATCTACGTGATGTTTTCTTCATGAGATTTTGCCCTCATCTGAGACACATGCTTCGTGATGTCTTCAGTGCCTCGATGAACACAGTAGGCATTTTAGAAATATTTGCTGACTAGATTTAAAAGAAAAAACATGTATCTATTCAATAATTCAAATCACATACCATCTACTCAAATTAAAAGTCACGTCCTATCAATATTTTAATTACAAACATTAACTTTTTGTCATTTGATTGTCCTCGCCCTCAGCATAAATGTGAGTTCATTGTCTACCTACTATGCAGTATTTTAATTGTTGTTAATATATAGTGCTGTGCACAAAGTTCCAAGTTTCTTGAAGACAGGCCCTATTTCCCTTTTATCTTTGTAACTCAGCACCCAGTATATAGAACATGTTGAACAAATTGCTTGTTGCTTGATTGATAGTAGGTCAACCATCTAGTCCAATGTCCTCATTTAAATTGAGGAAACTAGATCACACAGGTAAAGTGACTTGCCAAAGTTCACCCAGGTAGTGAGCAGCAGAGGAGGCTTTTGAAGGCAGGTCCTCTTTTCCCAAACCCGTTGCACTTTCCAATTGCCTGCTTCTACTTATCTATGTGCATATTGTCCAGCCTTCCCTTTTTCATCCTCCAGCCTGAGGTCATTTCAACCAGTTTCAAGGCTTCAGTAATACCTTCATCAGAGTTTTGGACAAAAGTCAGCCTGATATCATTAACAAACATATTAACTTTAAAGTAAAAAGTGAAGCCAGGCCTCTGTATAAATCTTAAAGCACCATTTTCCAGGATGTTCAATCCAAGCTGATATGGTCATCTTTATACAGACTAAGCTATTTAAACACAATACTAATTCCAAAAAAATAGATAAAATCTAACAAAACACTAGGGGTCCTCCTTAGCAAGAAGGCATTCTCTGATGCATGAAGTATGAAAACAAAACAGCCAGTTTGAAAGGCAATTTTTAGTTGTGGCTAGAAAACTTTTTTTGGAAAATTAGGGGAGTAGGGAGAGAAATAACCCAGCATTTATGTAATTTGTTGGTTAATAAAGCAGAAAGGTACCTTTCTAGAAAGATTCCTTTTTGGCATTTTCACTTATCTCTGAGCTTCCTTAAGTAAATCTAACCTTCATTGTCTGTGTGTTCAGTGAACTTGATGGAATGGCCTGGGTCAGCAGAAAGATGTCCCAAAGTAAATGATCTCTAGCTCTTAGTGAGGGAAGAAGCCAGCAGAGAGAAGGAATCTGCCAACAATGGAACTCTGGTACTCAATATCTGACAACCCTGAAACCGTGTGATTAAATAAGGAGGGTGGCAGGGTCAGAAGGAGGGAATTGCTATTGATCATGCTGTGGGGCACACACACACACACACACACACACACACACATGCACTCCTTAAAAGAGGAGGTTTTGTGTTACACTATGGAACAGAGAAGGGCTGAATATGTTCTGTATTATAACATGAGTAGACATAAACCAGACTCACTCATGAGGGCTCCCTTTCACTAGCTTACAGAGACTCCTGCCCCACCCCCAACCTGGGTCCCGTAGGATATAGTGGAAAAGATGGATACACGTATGTTCTCAGAAACCAAATGAACACTCTAGTGAAGAACGAAAGAAAGTAGATTATGTAGACAATGTTTAAGAAAATGCCAAGGAAAGTGGTAGGGCTGGGGAAGTAGAGGAAGGTGGGATGCTGAGAGTAAAAAAACCAATAATAACATTTTTTGCAAGGTCCTTTCAAATGGCCTTTTGTGTTCTCCTTTTTGTTATTAGTATCTATTTACAAATAAGCTTTAGATGGAGCTGTTCCTGAACAGCCTCTCTGGCAAGAATTTGCTCTTGAAAGCAATCCAGTATGTGGAGGAGCCATCAGAAGCTCAGAGCCCTTTATTGGAGGCTTCACATGGACAAAATTGGCTTGGAAACACCCTTGCTTTGGCTTAGCTATCTTAGTAGCATAGGGAGCTGTGGGAACCTTGCAACTAGCTTGGGAGTCAGGTCATAGCTCCCCAGCAACTATTTCTCTGATTTCTATTCCTGCCTCTCTGGCCAGAGTTCAGCCTTTTGAAACCCTAGACTATCAGGCTCCCTGTTACAAGCTTCCCTCTCCCTTCAGTTTGATTTATCATAAAGTGGCCATACCAGAATGGTCCATGCAGAACGGCATAATACTCTTTTCCTCTCTTTATCCTTCAATATCAAGAAGGAGTCAGAATGATAGGCAAAATAATACTGAATAGTACATCCTAACTCTGTCACCTCAATTATAGCTGTGAACTCAGGTAAGTAACTTGACCTCCATAGTCTATATTCTTTAAAGAATATGGTTGAGGGGAAGCTCGGTGGCACAGTGAATAGAGCACTGGCCCTGGGGTCAGGAGCACCTGAGTTCAAATCCGGCCTCAGACACTTAACACTTACTAGCCCTGTGACCTTGGGCAAGTCACTTAGCCCCAGTTGCCCTGCC
>JAQQSV010019871.1:0-11100 GCA_028646515.1 Pseudochirops corinnae | reverse complement strand
CAGTGCAAGAATTTATACTCTAATGCAGTTAAACCCCCTTCCCAACTGTCTCCTCTCTCATTGCTTGAGAGGCAGACTTCACCAAATTTTTCCCCAAATGGGAGAGCGAGAAAAGGGGGAGAACGTCCCAAAGCAAGGGAGGAAGAGTGATCCTGGGCTGTCCCTGACTCCCACTGGCCAGAAGGAGGGGCCCACCGAGGCAGGGCAGGGTGGGGGGAGAAGTAAACAAAGAAATGAACATGATTGACAGCAGCAATGGAGGAGGAAAAGGGAAGTTGACAAACCCAAATTGCCTGAGAAGTTTTCACTCATTACATACACCAGGAACCAAGAGAATGGGCTTTTGATAGGATCAAGGATGGGAAGAAGCAGAAGATCCTCCATACATAACAGACAATGGAGAGCTAGGCTAGGTTTAATGTAACAGAGTGTTGTACATAGCCATAATAAGAGGCTATAAGCCTCAGGTGAACAACAGATCAGGAGAGTTCAAGTGGGTCCCCAGAGCCTGTACCTAGTTGTTACCTGCAGTAAATGGTATTGACTCTTGGGCTTACCTTGATCCGGAGAGGGCCTGGGGCTGAGACAGTCATCCCATATTAAGTACCAGAAATGATGAAGTTCAAGGGTATTCCAAAACGCTAGGGTGCAAGATTGTCTCAAAAGAATTCTCTTAGGCTGTCTTCAAATCAACTAAAGGTGGTTTTGGAGGGTAACACAAGATGCTGAGCTGGCTTCTCCATTCCTTAAGGGAAATGTAGCTTAAGAGAGTGGCCAGATTAAAGGGGGTGCATCCCCCTAAGGGAGAGTTGGCAGCTCCCCCAAGAGAAAAGGCTGCTTAAGGGAGATGGGTCCTTATGGAAAACATCCATTAAGGGAGACCCCAGCTTAAGGGGAACATCCTCCACTTAAGAAATTAGACCTCTAGCCAGGAGAAATTAGGGATTCTTGTAGAAGACCATGCAGCCAGGACAGGAAAATGAGGTAATGAGGGACAGTAGTTCAGAATTTCAGGAATATCTAAATACAACTTTATCCCATTACTCAGCCCATTTGCCAAAGGTATAAGGGCCTTTGTTAGTTTCCACATTCTCATTGTCACCTAAAATACCTTTAATAGGTACTTGAGACAATATGCTTCTCTTTGATCATTCCATTTGAATCTCCTCTTCTCACCCTTCAATTTAGGCACCTAAATTCATTTGGGAAAATCATCGAGGGTCATTCATTCCTCACCAAGTTCTTCTAAGTCCTCCCAGGTTTTTCTAAAAGTATTCTAGTCATCATTTCTTACAACACTATAATCTTCCTTCACAATCACATACCACAGCTGATTCAACCATTTCCCAATTGATAGGCATCCCCTCAGTTTCCAACTCTTGGCTACCACACAAAGCATTGTCAAATTATTTTTGTAATATGTTCTATTTTTTTTTTCAAATCTCTTTGGGGTATAGACCTTTTAGTGGTATTGCTATATCAATGGGTATACACAGTTTAATAGCCTTTGGGCATAGCTCTTGATTAATGGTTGTATTAGCTCACAATTCCATCAGCAGTTCATCAAGGTCCCAGTTTTTCCACATCCTTGCCAACATTTCTCTTTTTCCTTTTCTGTCATATTAGCCAATCTAATATGTATAAGGTGGTAGCTAAGAGTTGTTTTAATTTGCACTTCTATAATCAATAGGGACTTACAACATTTTTATATGACTATAGATGTTGAGATTTGGGGGCTTAGGGGAGCTCAAGGCCCCAAAATACATACACACCAGGTCCAGCTGAATGAATTTGACTCAAGCCTTTTCTCAGTTAAAGTAAAATAAAGTTTATCGAAGATCTGCCATAATGGGTAGACTCTTAAGGAGTCTAATTATTTATAATGCTAGTATTGACAAGTGGGCTAGAACAATCTGACACAGACTCAGTCTGTGCTAGATTGAATCTCAACATCTTCATGAAAGCAAGATGGATCTTGTATACAGAAAGACTGTGGGAGGGATCTAGGGGGTGGTCTAGAAAAGGGGTTTGGGGAGGGTTTTGAGGAAGAGTCTAAGGAGGATCTTGAGGAACTGAGTTCAGACTCCAGGAATGGGATTAAGGATGGGAAAAAGCCATAGGCTACCTGGAGATGACAGACAATGGAGGGCTAAGCTAATTTAAGGGTAACAGAGATTTGGGCCTTGCTATGGTGAAAAGCTTATGATCTCAGGCAAATGCCTCCTCAAGTGGGAAGATTCAAAGGGGTTCCCAGAGCCTAAATACCATCATCGAGAACTTTGAATTCTTCTTTTGAAAACTACCTGTTCATATTCTTTGTTATATCAATTGTGCAATGACTCATGTTCTTATGTATTTGACGCAGTTCTCTACATATTTGAGAAATGAGGCCTCCATCAGAGAACCTTGCTGTAAAAATTTTCATACAATTCTCTGCTTTTCCTGTAATCTTGATTGTGTTGGCTTTGTTTGGGGAAAACCTCCTAAATTCTTTCTCTCTCCCAGAGTCCTTCAGAGTCCAGTGGCAAGACATAGGACAGGGCAACTAGCAACAGCCCTGGATGCAGTGTGATATATTGGCCTTTTTAAGCTAAGGTCTTTCCCATGTGTCAGTTTGTTTAGGACAAGACTCATTGACTCATTAAAGCTAGAAAATCACTGGGGAAAAAGAAGCCCTAGTTTGCTTCCTCAAAAGAATTAATCTGGGAGTGGAAGACCCTCAGGCTTTCTGGCCAGAACTGTATCAAACCTCTATTTACACTAAATGAGCCATCAAAACCCAAGTGAAGTGCAAGTGAGGTTTGGGCTGGGACCAACCAGCAAGAGCCAGTGATATGGTTTTAAAGGCATTCTCAATCACAATGGGATTTAACCAAACCTATTCTTTATAATGCCACAGTTCAAGAAATCATAAATAAGATCTGTTCAGATCTGATTTGAGTTCAAATCTGTCCTCAGACTCTTACTAATTGTGTGACTTAACTCTGTTTGCTTCTGTTTCCTCATCTGTTAAATGAGCTGGAAAAGGAAATTGTGAAATCCTCCAGTGTCTTTGACAAAAAATGATAAATTTAACCAAAACTACAGAACAACAAGAGCATATTTACAAAACCCTATGTAGGTTCTTGCTTAAGAACAAAAATGACAACAAGGAGAAAGGTCTGAATCGGACATCGCATTTATTTTGATCACACCTTGGTCTTTTTAGTTTTGGCCTTGGGGGAAAAATGCTCCCAGGAGAGCACCTATGAACAGAGCCTTTAAGTGGCAAAGTTTGTCAATAACCTGTGCCTGTTACTGTGGTCACCCAGTCAAGTCCTTTGTTCCTTCTCTGTCTTTGTGAATCCGTTGATGTTAATCTGATTTCTGCCCTTGTTTTTGGTACTGCTTTGACTCTGAAGATTTTAGCAATCTCCCTCTTGTGGATAATGTGCATATTGCAGCCTTTGCTTTTATCTGAAAATTAAGCTTCCATAATCCATTTTCTGCAAGGAACGTGAAGAAAATGGATGTGGGGAGGCAGTCAGGCAGATCTTAAGACTTGCCTGATGACATGATTACACTATTATTCTCCACTGCTGACAGACCTATTATTTTTCCTGATTATTCAAAATTATGATGAGGATGATAAAAATTGTCCTTATATATTATGCTCTATATTTGTTTCCTCATTCAACCTCCATCACAAACTTCTGTTGAAGATACTATTATTATCATTATCTCCATTTTACAGAGATATTCTCTAAAGTTTGTGGAGTCATCAGAGATATTAATTGGTCAAAGGTGGAATTTGAAGCCACAGAATCCCGAATACAAACAGGAGGCTTTCATTCCCTTGCCCACCTATTAGCTGCTATCATTTTTCCGTTCCTACATCACATCCTTTAATTGATTTATTTGGAGACTTTCCTGGGGGTTCATGGTTCATTTGAAAAGAACTACATGGGTTTTCTGAGTATTCTACTCACTAGAATCTCATCAGGCTGAGTGAGATGAAAGAGTTCAGAGTCTGAATCTAAGGTCAGAAAAGGTCTTTATTCTTTCTCATGAGAAAGGACTCTACCCCCTGTCACCCACATGGCATCTGCAGGGAGAGAGCAACAGGTAGAAGCCAGCCCATGGTCATATAATCTTCTAATGCAGAAACCCAACCCCTCCCAACTGGCCTTCACTCTCATTGGTAGAGGGGCTGACCCACAGCCTAAGCTCTGGAATCTCTCTGAGACAAAGAACCTGGAAACATGTGGGCGTCCTATGAAAGCAGTCTTAACCTTATTTGGCATATCTTGTGCTGAGGTGGCACTGGGGAGGGTCTCCCTTGCTCTAAGCCCTAGATTGCTGGAAGGTCAGCTGACTTCTAAACCTAGGCCTAGTGAATACTGAAGCCAGTCTAGATTTCATTTTTCAGAATGGGGAAACCACTATAAATTTTCCCTCACAAGACTTTTGAGGGAACTGTTGTCCTGGAGACTTGGCCACAATCAAATATGAAGAAAGTGACAGTTGTGAACTTGCAAACAAATGTATGCTAAGCTTTAGACTTCTTAGCACTATCATTTTAATAGGAAAGCAAAAAGCTCCTAACAAACAAATCTCCTCAATAACTCCAGAGTCCAGTGAGGGATGACTAGGTATTTTAAAGATATTAACATGATGGTAGAGTAAAATTTCAACCTACCTAGATTTTTTTGGTAACATTCTAAATGACAGGGAAGTAAAAACCATCTGATCTCCCTTTGAGATTACTATCCCTTGGGCCACCACTTCTAAAAAAACATCATTAACCACCATCAAGCTGTGATTCAGATCTCCAGACAAAGGTAAGGCAATTCCCTTCTTGGATGATGGGAATACTTTGCAGGAGATGGAGTTGGTTTACAACAGTTTATCCTAAGCTTGATTTTCCTTACAATGTGGGTGGTGAGTGAAGTTGCAGGGACAGATACAAGTTACAAGATAAGAAGTAGGAGACAAATGACCAGAATCACAAGAATAGAACTGTGACCCAAATGACCTGACACTGGATGAGTAAAATTTAAAGCAAAGAAGAAAATTAAATCAAGCTTGATTTAAACTCAAAAAGAGAATGAGAGTCAATTTTCAAGTTTACACCTCTCAACACTAAGTTTTCTTCACATTCATATAGATTTTTTGCTCTTCATCATATGTAATTTCCTCAAGCTAGCATTTGTGGAATGCAGGCAATATGAATTAAAAATTCAAAACCTGGCCAACGTGTAATGCCAGTGGATCTCCCACATGCACCAAGGAATACATTGGCTGTGTTTCCTCCTATCTCTTCATTAGGGTCACAATTAATCTTTATAATTTGGTAACATCAAGTTCAGTGTTTTGGTTGGCTTTTTCTCCTTCCATTTACATTGTTATGAAAATTGTGTGTATTCTTTTCTGGCCTTAGCTTTCTTCACTCTGCATCATTTTGTATAATTGTTTCCATGATTCTCTAGAGCTTTGAGAAACATGCTCACTCTAGAAAGGACACCACTCACTGATGAAGTGAGGAAAGCTTGAATATGAGCTTGCAAGTTGGGTGTCCTGCCAAAAGGCACATCCAGAGAAGAGTTAACCAGTCAAGTTTGTACAATTTTATTAAAACATTTTCCCTCCCTCTTATTTTCCATATTCATTTATCATAATGTTGTGGTTTAGCTACAAGTTTGGTTTCAATTGGTCTAGTTCCTGAACAGTTTCTGCTTCACCTAATCAGTTTAACTATGACTATCTTTATGGTTTTACAGCTTGTTCCTTGTCCTGTTCCAATGACATTTCTAACACATCTTTTTGTGGAATCAGAACTCTGCATGCTGTTCCTCACAGAGTCATCATATCCAATATTTCTTAAGAACAGAAAGCATCCTTTGCATTCATATACCACAATTTATTTACTCATTTCCTTTCTTTCTCCTTCTGGGCTATAACAAAAATGCTGCCAAGAAATGTGTTGGTTTAGATGGGAACTTTCTTCTTATAGGTTTATCAATTGCTTTGGGAGGTTCACTTTGGCACCTTCATGACACATGGAGTGGAGTGGGGAGACACTTGAGGTAAGGAGATCCACCAGCAAGCTGTGGTACAATAGTCCAGGCAAGAGAAAGTGAGGTATTGCCCAAGGTGAGAGCTACATGCAGTGAATAGATGTGGTTCAGCAAGCCAGGACAACACTTGATCTCAGAGTGGCTATATGGGTTGAGAGCCAGTGAGAAATTGAGGATGGCACTGAGGCGGAAAGCCTTTGTAACCGGGAGCATGGGTTTCCATTGGGTACCAAGAGTAAAGTTGGTAAGATAGGACATTTTGTTTCCTTTGTCAGAATGGGAAAAAGAGACTAAGTATTCTTCTGGCCATGGGCAGAGGGAGTTGTACCTGTCCAGTTCCCCTAGAGGTACCCAGTCAGGAAATGTCCCTGCAAGCAGTTGGAATTTTAGAATCACCTCCACTTTTTCTCCTGCTGCCTGAAGGCTCCAGCCTCAGACTCCACCTATATCAAGTCCAGAAGGGGATTGTAGGAAGGTACTTTGGCCCTCTTCAGTATAGGCCAAACTGCTAGCAGGAAGATAATGATTGATCACAAGGATAGTTCTGAAGTTTTTAGGGGAATCAAATAAAACAAGACTAGGGTATCTTGGTTAATGTATCAGATATTCATGATAGTGAGCAAAGATTCTGGTTAGGGTGAGTGGAATGAATTCAAGGGAAATACCACTAAAGACTAAGAGGTGCCTATGGTTTAGAGGGTGTGGGATTCCTTTGTATCATCATTGTAGCACAATGGCAGTATCTACAGCTGTCCATGGAGCTCATAGCTCATACTGTTCAAGGATCTACACATAGTGTGCCAAGATGCAATTAGCCAGAACCAACTGATTGATATCAGCTCCTAATTCCTCATACCCACCTGTTTAGGTGGGTTTAAATCTAAGATCTAGGCAGGCTCATTCCGTAGGCAGAATTCAACCAGTAGATGGTGCCAAATGACAGGAATTAGTGAATTAAAACAGAACCTGTTGTTGGACCGTGATTCTAGTAGATTGAGGCAGGGTTCATAAGGAAAATTCCAAAAAGCATGGGGCAGGTATGGGATCAGGGGCTCAGAGGGTAGACAGTCTCATAGTGAAATAAAGATCAGTTGTAAGAAATGCTGGCAAAACAGGGGAAAGTTGTTCCTTGATGAACAAGGGAGCTCTATTGTTAAGTGAAGTACTTTGAAATCCTTAACAAAATCATTCCTAATAGGGATGGGTTGGCATGACCTCAAAGGAACTTCTCCAAGTCTGAGCTAGAGGTCAACGGCATATTCTGTAGGCAGATGTTGGCAGAATTCCAAATTCTTATCTATTGGATAAGAATTACCTGAGGTAAGAAGGAGTCTTCAGTGATTGCTGTTGGACAAGACTGGGACAACCTCTGGACCAAAAGGATAATCTAAGTCCCAGGAATATGTGTTTTTTCCTAGTCTGTAGTATTACTAGAATTAGTATTCTAGTACATAGTATCCTAGAAGATGATATTACTAGAAGCTCCTTGAAGGTAGGGATGGCTTATGTTTTATTCAACTGTCTCCCTGAGTACACTGACACATAGTAGGTGTTCAATAAATATTTGTTAAGTTAAATTGAGTTGAAATGGATGAAAATATTTCTTGTTTGTAATTTATATGCTGTTATTGCAAAGATTTTGAAATTTTTTGCACTGATATTTCAAGGAATTGAGAAATCAATGTGTGGTGAAGAAGTAGATGCAATGAGTATAGTTAAGCCTCTCTATTGTGCCTCACTGAGAAGGGTGAAAAAAATATATAAAATGGTAGTTGAAAGGGATGCTGGTTAAGGATAGACTTTTTAATTATGAGTAAGACCTAAGCATGTATGGTTAAGGAGCTGGTAAGGAGCCAATGGCAGATATTTGAAGGCGGGGAACCACTTTGGCTCCTCCCTTGCAGGCAAGGCATAGACCATGAGAGCTGGGGTATGGAAGACACTTGCCTTGGGGGGAAAGTGGGAAGAAGAATGAGTCAAAATTAGGGCAGACAGGAGCTGCTGAAGACAGGGATTCCTAACAAAGAAGAGAATTGCCAGGTTCCAGTAACAAGCCAAAAGGGCCAAGTGCCTGCTCAGGGTTATCCCCCACTGCAAACCAGAAAACAGCATCTGGGCATTTAAATCATCCAAACCTGATAGGAATAAGTCAATCAGGCAAATTCTAGAGGTACACCCCACCCAAGATTTTACCCATTCCTGACTAGGCACTATATGTGCACGCTCCTGCATATATGGTTCCCCTGGGGTTGTGTGTATTGTGTCTGTTTGTCTTATGCTCAAATGCTCAGAGTACCCAAGGTCTATGAAGGCTCTACCTAAACCAAAGCTCAGGGCCTGTGGTTGGGGCAAACCTGAAGGATCTGAGGGGCAGTAGGGAAATGACTTCTGCTACAGCTATAGTTCTGTGGAGGGAATTACGATTTTCATATTCATTGCTATGATACTAATAGATTAGATTTTTCAGAATTTCCTCTTTGAGCTTGTGAGTCAGAAACTTACAATGCAATTTGAAATGATCAGTCAAACCCTGACATTCTTCTGCCTGTGTACCTGAAGTAAAGTAAATTGAAGGCTGGAGAACCTGTTCCCATCACACTGTGACTCACAAAATAACCGTCCCCAAGGACTGGAGCATTATTGCTCCCATAGGTCTCCAGAATTCTTGTATTGTCTTTTTGTCATGGGAAACCACTCTGGTCCCAGGACTGATGGTTTGGAATCCACCTTTCTGCCTCCTTTCCCTTTACGCTTTATGGATATAATCTGTCTTTACTTCAGCTAGGTGGAATTCTGATCTGGAGAATTCCAGATTTGCAAATCTGTTACTCATAACAAAGCTGATTAATTAAACACTACCTGATTACTGGCACTTTGTCTCAGGCCAGCTGTTTCATCATTCTCAGGTTAGAGACTGGCTCAAAAATCCTGTTAACAGTTTCCATCTCCCTGACCATGCAGGGATTTCATTTGGACAAAGCAGTAACTGCAGGTCACAGTCCCCCTTTCCTCCCTCTTCTGACCTAGGGCACTTCCTGCACACTTAGTCTCCACAAAGCTCTCGGAAAGGTGAAGTGGGGCACCCGGTTTTCAAGGTGGAAGGAGAGGGAAGCAGAGCAGCATATCTGGGGGCAGGATGGCATGCAGGCTATTGGAGACAATTGGGCCAGACAGCAACATGACTGGGGGTGGTGAGGATGGCAGGAAATCCCTTGTTCCCTCATCGTTGTTACCTGCTGGGTTTCCCTGACAGCTGCTTCAGCTACTACTCCAATACTGCCCTCCCGTCATTGGCCCCGGGCCAAGAGACCCTCCCCTCAAACCACTCTGGCACCCTGTTTCCTCGGCAGTGTCCACTGGTCCCCCACTCCACCCTACCCACTGTCCCTAATCTCAGCATCCCACTCAGCCCCTTTCCCTGGAGAAGCGAAGCTACCCCACTTCTGTGCCCAGCCATTCCTAATCCTTTCTTGTCCCAACTGGGAAGTTTACACGCCACAGGATCATTCATTCCTCCTCATTGTCATCCTCCTCCTCCATCATCTCCCCCTGCTAGTCCTCCTTCCCTCCTCCCCTTTCCCTTCCTCCATCTTCCCTTACCCTTCTTTATCCTCATCCTCCTCTTCCTCTCCACAGGAGAGGACCTAGTGAGATCCCCTGCAAACTGACAGCGGCATCTTGTCTGTCCTCGCTTACTCTCTCCCTGTCCCAGCCCAGAAGCAGATGACTTCTGAAGCTAAATCTTTGGCTTACAGGAAGTGGGGGCAGAGCCAGGGAGCCTCGATCCCCTCACCCGCCCTTTTCTTCCAGAGGTTCTAGAACTGCTGGCCCCCAGGGACCCACCGGCAGGAATCCATATGCTACCCTCACCACTTGCTAAGGCTCGTCTCCAGAACCCCCAGAAACAGTGGTTCCCAACCTTCCTAATGTCACGACCCTTTAATAGTCCTATTGTGGGCGTGTCTGCATGTGGATGGACCGCCTGGAGACGGATAGAGGAGGTTCCTAAGACCATCGGGAATATGTGTTTTCCCATGCTCTTAGGCGACCCCTGTGACCCCTGTGAAAGGGTCGTTCGACCCCAAAGGGGTTGCGACCCACAGGTTGAGAACCGCTGCTTATTCCCCTCCCCCTTCCAACAAAGGCAAGCGGCACCTGTCTGCTTTCACGTGCCACCATTCAGACGGCTCCTCCTAGGACACTTCTGGCTGGGAGTGGCTTGGAGAAGGCTGAGAGCTCCAGCTCGCACGCTGTCACTCACTCCAGGAACCTGGTCCCCCACATGACCTTGTGTGGGAAAGCCGCCTGCGGGCTCCCTCCAAGGATCACAGAGCCCAGACAGAGATTCCAGTCTCAGCTAGGGACCCTGGTCCAAGCACAAAAAAGGGCCTTCCAATCTGCAAATGACCTGTCCTACCCCACTGCCAACAGCTCCTAGTTTGTTGTCACCCAACCTTGGAACTTGTAGTGGCCAGTGAACCAGCCTCAGCACCACCACCCTCATCCTGACTTTTTCTCCTGGGCAGTGAGGATTCTCATCGCAAATGTGCTGGCAGGATGGGAAATGTAGTTTCCCCAATGAGGAGCCTCTCAAATATCACTGGGGGGCCAAGCGCCCATGCCTGCAGGTTTTTTGCAATTCAAGACATCACCTGGGAAGTTCCTTAATACTCTACAACAGAGGTTCCCAAAATTGTTCGGACTGCAGCTTCCTTTTAAAAATAATTAACTCAGAGACCCCAGAAATATACTTTCTTTAGCCTTTCAATAGTTTTTTTTTTTAATTTGGGTCATTTCAAAAACATATAAGATACATACATATATATTAAATGACACATCGTGCCGCTAATAATTTATTGTAAATTTGTGGGGGGGGTTTTCCTGCATTTAAATATTTTAAAATTTATTTTTGGATTTCAACACTCATTTCCACAAGATTTTGAGAAGCAAATTTACTCCCCATCTTTCCCCTACCCCCACCCCAAGACAGAAAGCATACTGAATACTCCTTCCCCTAATCTGCTCTCTCTTATATGCTCCCTCA
>JAQQSV010019870.1:0-11100 GCA_028646515.1 Pseudochirops corinnae | reverse complement strand
ACCTCTTATATTCATGTGCTAGAAATAATTTATCTATTTTCCATGTTGTGATCGTGTATATTTTCCATATTTTTATTACTATAAAATCACTAAAAACTTCTTTAATATATATAGTTATTATTTATGCTGTTGATTTCCTTGGAGTATATGTTCAGAAATATGATCCTTGGTTTAGGAACTTTATTTGTATGCCTCCAAATTGATTTTGAGAAGGTTACTTTGGATCCATTAATAGGTCTACCAATAAGACATTGGTTTGCTTGCCTTACAGCTACTATTGTAACACTGCCTACTTTTATGTTTTATCTTTGCCAGTTCAATGTGTGACATCTGAGAGAAGATGCTTCCAAAATGTTTTAATTTATATCTCAAAAAGTACTTGGTACATAATTTGTGACTATTAAACATTTATATTTTTTTTCTTTTTAAGCTCAAAGTCAAATTTAAAATATATATATATAAACTCTACTATGTGTTGGGCACTGGGTTAAGTGCTAAGGAAACAATGAAGGCAAAACAAACAAAACCAGTTCCTGTTCTCAAGGAGTTCACAGTCTATGATGTGTATAAACTAGATGTATACACTAGGTATCAATAAGCTATATAAGGGAGCATTTGGAGATAATCAACTGAGGAAAGAGGTTAACATTAAAGGGAAAGAATAAAGGCCTCTCAGAGAAGGAGAAATTTTAGCTGGGACTCAAAGGAAGCCAGGAAGTGAAGATGATGGAGAAAGTTCTAGGCATGGGGGACCCAGACAGTGAAAATACAGCTGCAGTGTCTGGCCTGTGACTCATCAAAGAGGCTGGCATTATTGGATTGCAGAGTGCATGGGTGTGAGTAAGTAAGGGAGACTGAAAAGGTGAAAATGTAGGAGGGGGCCAGGTTATGAAAGACTTTGAATGCCAACAAGAAGAATGTATATATTTGATCCTGGAGGTGATAGGGAGCCACTGGAGGTTTGTGAATATGGAAATCACAAGGTGAGATTTGAGGAAGATCACTCCAGCAGTTGAGTACAGGGTGGATTAGAGTAGGGAGAGACTTGAGGCAGGGGGATCAACCAGAAGCTTATTTCAGTAGCCCATGTATGAGGTGACAAAAGCCAGGACTGGAATAGTGGAGTTTACAGAATAGAGGGGGTGATGTGATCAGACCTATGTTTTAGAGAGAGCATTTCAGCCAACAGGTAAAGGGAGGGTAGAAGGGAGTTGGGGCAGACTTGAGCCAGAGAGACCATGCAAAAGGCTGGAAAGGTAGAGGAGGAAAAATCTGGATCTGAGACCCTCCTCTAATGCTTATTGGTTATGTAACCTTGAATAATGAGATTAATCAATTACTCAATCTTCAATCATTTAATGTGTCTATGATACCACAGTCTGTGATAGCTACAGTATTGGTGAAGCCAATCCCTGCCCTCAAAGAGCTTACCTACTGCTATTCAAGGGAGGTGAAATGGAACATCTTCAGAGTTAAATAAACACATGAACTCAACGAGAAGACTTATTGAAGGAGTTGGTGTTTGAAATGTATCTTAAAGACACAGGGATGAGGAACTACGGCATAACAAGTGGAAGAGACAGCCATTGCAAAGGAAAAGAGACAGTGTGTTACAGTGGGTAGAGCACATGAATTCAAATCTCACCTCGAATGATTGCTGCCATTTTTACTTGGGGTTTCTACCTTACCTTCTCTGGGTCTCAGTTTTCTCCTGTATGGAAATATGGGGCCTGGAATAGATGAGCTCTTAGGTCTCTTTCAGCTCTGAATCTCAGACCCTGTAAGAGGGTATGCTGTGTAAAGGAGACAATAAATAGCCTAGTGCAGCTGGAGAGTCAAATATGCAAGTGATGAGGAATGATGAGTCATCACCCTGGAAAGTTTGGCTGGAGTTGGATTGTGAAAAGCTTGAAATGCCAAACAGGGCAGTTGATAGTTCATCCCAAAGTCAGTAGGGAACTGTCAATTTGGAGAAGGGAGTGTTAAGGTCAAACCCATGGATTAGGAAAGTTGGTATACTAGTTTTCTGAAAGATAGAATGGAGAAGTACTAGAGGTAGGGAGACCAATCAGGACGTTCTTGCAAAAGTCCAAGGGAAAGGTAAGAAGAGTCTAAGCTAGAGTGATGCCTGTATGAGTGGGGAGACATGGTAAAAAGGAGACAGATACCAGAGATGTTGAGGAGGTGGAATATGTATTACTTGGCAACTGATTAGAAATGGGGGCTGAGGGAGGGAGTCAAGGATGACTCCAGCTGCTCGTTTTCCATTGTTTCAGAATATAATAGCAACACAGATGCTGTCTTTATTAACTTCTGATCCTCAGCAAGCTTGTGGATTATGCCTGTACCACAAAAAAACAAAGAACAAAAACCAAAAAACAACCCTTCAGATCTCACATCTAAATAATGCTTCAGTTTTTGTATCCCTTTTTATTTATATACTCAGCCTAGATAATGAGGAATTGTGCTAGGCCCTTCTTTTTGTCACGTTTGTTACTTAAGTCAACCTAACTTGACCATACTGACAAAGGGGAAAACACTGGAGATCTCCAACTGCAAATTCAACAGATGTTTATCAAGTGTTTTCTAGGTGCCTAGTCCTGTGCTAATTTCTGGAAAGACAAAAAAAGAAAAAAAGAAATAATCTCTGTATTAAAATTTCTTGTATTCTCTGGGGAGACACAATATGTACACAGATGAATAAATGCAAGAGGGAGAGGACCACCAATTGGCAGAATCAGAAAAGGTGAGGTGGTATCAAAATTGGGCTTTAAAAAGAATTGCGATCCTATAAGGTAGAACTGAGTTGCATGAGGAAGGATTCCAGACAAGTGTAATGTCCTGGACAAAAATATATCCAGGATGGGGAGTAATGTTTATGCAGAAAAGCCAACTGGCCAGTTGACCTGTGACAGGAATTATGTGGAAGGGAATAATATACCATAAGACTGGAAAGGTAGGTGGGAGACATAGTGTCTTAGTGAGACTTTGAATGCTAGCCTGAGGACTTTGTGTTTTATTCTAGAGGCACCAGGAAGCCACTAGAGACTTTGTGGAGAGTGAGGAATGAAAGGGGGGGGGGAGGAGGGAGCGGGGGAGAGAGAGGGAGGGGGGGAGAGAGATAAAGAGAGAGAGAGAGAATGAGAGAGAGAGAGAATGTTGAGCTGGACAGTTCAACACTGGTGGTCAGATTGGTGATGGAGTCAGATGTCATATCGGAAATCCATCTTGGGCTAGTTATTTACTGGTTGGTCTCAAGATCTCCATAATATAAGGGGATAGTGATACAGATATACCTTCTGTAAGCAATGCTCTTCCCATTTGCTTCTCAATGTGCTATTAGGAATTAGACTGAGATATTGCTTTATTATTGCATCTGGATAGATTACCAGACTGATTCAGGTTTCAGTCCTGTTAGTTATTTGTCCATAGTTGCACATAACTCTGTATTTTGGTTAAAAAATCCACCTGTTTACTACTTGGACTTGAGGGATAGAATTTGGATATTTTTACTTGTAAGTAAACAATATTTTATAACTAATGAACCTAATTCTTCTGGTGAAATTAATTATAAATTCTTGATAATTAGTTTAGCTTTTCCAGGCTATAACTACTTCCATTCAGTTACAGTTGAATGAATGAATGAATGTATGACCAAATGAATGAATGAATGAAAAAAAAATTATTAAGTATTATTTTCTAAACACTTTGACATATATTGGGATATAATACATATGTATACATACATACATAGATACATCCATGCATATGCACACACATGCATATTTCTTTTTTTCCTCAAGGAGCTTACATTCAAATAGTGGAAACAACACATATAGAGAAGTGGTAGCTAGGGGAGAGATTTCTGTTTTGGTAAGTCACTGGAATGACCGGTGGTGGTAAATCAATTGACTTGCACTTTATAGAACTAATGGTAGGGTTGATATTACCGTGCCCAGAGCAGAAAATGGAAAGTGGTTAAAAAAAGAATAGGGGGAGAAAAAGAGGGATGAGGTATTATGACATATGACAACATGTCCCAGTGGATAGCTGGATTAGATATGAAGTATGGCCTGGTCTGGGCCAACTAGATATAGAATGATCAAGTAAATTGGTACTTGGTAACTAAAAAAGATAATTCAGCCCTAAGAGAATGGATGCCTCAGGGATCGGGGACACAATTTCTGGAATTCCAGCTTAGTATCTTTGATTCCAAGTGGGGAGAAGATGGACAATGACAGAGGGCATGGTAAATGGTTCAGCCAGCTGGATAGGATATAAAGCATGGCCTAGGAGCCCTTGGACACTAATGGGGTAGAAGGGTTAAGACGTATAGCATGGCATACCTCTAAACTATTGATAGAATAATTTTACATGCTAGAAAATTTAACTAAATAACAACAGCAACAACAAAGCCTTTTTTGAAATCAACTTCAATTCTGCATATTAAACATTTAATAAGCATCTCCTTTGTTCTGGGATCAGTGATAGTAACTGAGCGTCCAAAGACAAACACTAACTATTCCCTGACCCCATGGAATTTATATACAACTTACTCATGACTCATGACTCATGACCATGAGTTAAGCTTTGTTGCCTAGGGTAAAGAAAACATGATTTCCCATATGTCAATGGTATTGAAATTACTATTATGTCAAATTGCTGTGCAGTATAAAAAAGCAAAATGTAACTCTTAATCATATTCATTCACTACAAGCCAAAAGTTCAATATAGTTACATAAAAAAATCTTTCTTAGTTATATTGACAGAAAGATGGGTGGAATAATGGATGGATGGATAGATGGATTAGATAGATAGATAGATGGATCGATAGATAGATGATAAAAGATAGACGTTGGGTAATTACGCATAAGTAGATAGAATATAGTATATCAGACAGCAATTGGCAAAGATACTGGAGTGGTTTGCCATTTCTTTCTCCAGTTCATTTTACAGATGAGGAAACTGAGGCAAACAGGCTTAAGTGACTTGCCCAGGATCAGACAGCTAGTAAAGATCTGAAACCAGATTTGTACTCAGGAAGATGAATCTTCCTGATTCAGGGACTGGTGCTCTATCCATTGCATCACCTAACTGCCCAGATTACGAAATAGCCCTGTATTATACTCTTAGAGACTCCATAATATTTCAATCCAATCTGAATACTAATTTTAAGAAAAACGACAAATCAAATTGTATCTAAAAGAGTTTTATTAACATTGTCACAGGATCATATCAGAGCTAGAAGGGACCTCATAATCCATCACATGTAACCCTTACATTTCACAGATTAGGAATTTGTGGCCTAGGAAAGTTAAATAACTAGGCCAAGGTCCCTCTAAGTTGTCTGAAAACCCTGAAAGTTGAAGAAAAGTTGGAGGAATTGGAGGATGTTCAGCCTGCTAAAGAGGGAAATTTTTAGCAAGCAGAGGATGTAAAAAAGTGGAATAGACTGCCTCATGGAAGTATTTAAGCAGAAACTGGATGGCCACTTGTCAGAGATGTTATAGAATGAAGTTAGACTCGATGACCTCTGTGTTCATTTCCAACTCAAAAATTCTAGGATTCTATTTTTAATAACTGTATTATCACAGTGTTGGTAGAACTTGTCTAGGACTATGTAAATGTTCTCATTACAAATCTATTTTTATAGAGTACATTGCATGAGGCAGAAATTTGGAATACTATTATTTGAGTTAGTTAAAACACTTCAAAGTTACAAAGGAGAATAAGCTAATTTGATCTCACTATTATGTGCAATTGTGTCATTTGAGCTCAGGCAGGTTAATTTAAGAAAAGATTGTTATTTCAAAGGTAAGCCTTGATGGTATAGAAAAGCCTCTGTCCGCCCCAGGAAAGTTCTCTATTACCTGAGATAGTCATATGTTTAAAATCATTATAAGGCCTCTTTGCCAAGAATTTGCTCATTTCTAAATCTGACTATTGATGCAGTCATCTGCAGAGGGGGATCATTCCTAAAGTAAATGGGATTAGATGGTGATTTGAATTCAAGTTCATACCTAATTTTACCCTTTGAGAAATTGTCATGCAAATTAATTTCACCTCCAGAGATTGTCCTGAAAATGTATCAGGAAAGGTTACAGGACTGATGTCCCCGTGATTAGCTCACTTCAAGAGCAGGTGATTTAGAAAGCTGTGAACAGAGAAAGAGTGGGGGTTTGTTTCAACCTCATTTATATGTACCAAGAGTCTTGGCATGCCTGAATGGCATGGTAATAAATTCTGAAAAAATCACAGTCAGAGGGATCTATATTGATCATTGATGGTTTGTAGGATCTTGCTGAAGGCCACAGTTAAGTGGATGATAGAGTTTGGAAAGTCACAAGTTATTTCACATAAAAGTGTGCATTTTTGCATAAAATTTACATAAACCTGCCAAACGGATATGGGCTGCCATGGAAAAATATATAGACACTCTCATATGTTATGTTATACCCGTCTTTGCCCTCTGCAGTCTGTAAAAGCAGGATAAGATTACAGGAATACTGAGAATTAATTTCTGAAGAAGGTACTTTAAAAATATAAATGCTACGTTTTACAGCAAAACCTCAATTGGTGAGAATGATGAAGAGTAGAGAGGTGAAAGACAAGAAGAATTCTATGGAATTTGATTCTGTTTAACTGAAAGTTAGCCTCTTTGAAAATGTTTATAGAACGATAATAGTAGTTAGCATTTATAAAACACCTCAGGTTTACAAAGAGCTTTGAAAATATTATTTAATTTTATCTTCACAAAAACACTTACGGGTAGATGTATCATTATTCCCATTTCACAGATGAGGAAGACAGAAGTTAAGTGGCTCAGCTGGGGTCACACAGGTAAAAATGACTTAAATTGATTTTAAAATATATTTATTAGGTTCTTACTGCATGCTAAGTAATGACTGGAGAAACATAGAAATGTGAGGTATCCTTTGTTTTCAAGTTTATATTTTAATAGAGGGAAATGTTGGGAGAAATGACCAGAAAGAGGTGTTCTGACCTCAGAAAGGGAGGTCACAGGGATGGAGCAAGAAACCATTAAGAAGTTGGTTGACAATCTCTTTATAATAGCAATGGTATAGATTTGATCGCAATTCTGTGAATTAAAAGTGAGGAGGGGAAGTAGGAAGGACAATATCAAGAAGATGTCCAGGGTGGAATATGATGCCTGGCTAGTGTCTAGATTATATATACACTCATACATTTACCACCCAGGAAAGTGGTTCCCTCAAAGCAAGAGTTGTGAAGTTGAATCCAGTAAGTCTGCAAGGCTATAGTAACTGAAAGAATAATGATCTAAAGTGGGGAGTGGTTGTGAGAATGGCAATATGGCAAGAAGATGACTAGATCATAGATTCAGAAATGAAGGGGTCTTGGGATACATTCATGCTAACCTATTCATTTTATAAATAAACAGATTGGAGAGTGGGAAAGGTTAGGTAACATGCCCAAGGTCAGGCAGGTAATAAGAAGCAGAGCTAGGATTAGAATCCAAGTTACCTGACTTGAAATACAACACTCTTTATTGTGATTTCCTTGCCTTAACAATTACAGTATATAGACAATAACTAACTGCTTCTTTGATAAACTAAAACTGATACAGTTAGCAGAATCGTCTCTAATCTCATCATAGTGCTGCTAGTTCAAGTCTTGACTGACACTATCTCCCTCAGTCTCATCTTCCCACTGAATGGAGGACTGAAGGGTGGAGTGTCAAATTCCACCCAATGCCTTTCTTTATAGACAGCAGATACTGGTCTCTCAGATACTTCTCTTTGAATTTTCTGCTCTGCTTGGTTTCATCTCCATGGAATAAAATACACCTGTGTGGAGTACCCCAGGTCTCTGTTCTCCACCCCTGTTTTCCTGCCTCCTTTTGTGTATTGTCACACACACACACCCCCCCATAGACTATATTATCTTTTTATTTTACTAATTGTATCCTCAGAATTTAGCATCATGCCTGATACATAGTAGGTGCTTAATAAATATTGTATTGGATTGGATAGTGGAGAGAGCATTAAGACTGACATTCAGGAAAATTGTAGTATAGTCCCCTTCCTGCTCCTAACCATGTGAACTTAGATGGGTCATTTCCTCATCTATGAAATCATTGTGGTAAGAAATCATTTTATTTGCTGTGATAAGTATTCCAATTCACTTCAATGAGTATTTATTAAGTGCTCATTATGTTCAAAGCACTATGCAAATAAATGGAAACCAAAAAAGAAATAGCCTCTGCCTTTAAGGAGATAAGTAAGTTCAAAGAATATATAAAATAAATATGAAGAGAATACAGGAAGCACCAAGCGCTAAGAACTGAGGAGATTAGGAAAGTCTCCTTTAAGACTTGGAACCTCAGATAAGCCTTTGAGGAAATGGAGAGCTATGCAAGGATGAGAAGAGGAAAGAGTACACTTTCAACCTGGGCACAGCTCTGGGCTCATGACAAATACATTCAGTTTTTTCAACAAATGCAATGAAATATGTTACTTTCACTTAAATACTTAAATCAGTATTTGAATCTTGGTCAGTCTCTGTCACTACTAAAAGTACTGAATATCTGCTTCTTACTGTACAACATCATTTCACTAAGAAATTGACCATCTTCCCATTAGTGCTGTGCAAAGCTATTCTAGACAAACCAAACTATTGAAAGTCAACTTGGTGTAATAAAAAGAGGCCTGTATTTGATTTCAAATTCCAACTATACCACCATGTTCCTGTATGACCTTTGTCAAATCACCTTCTCTGGGCATCACTTTCCTCACCTCTGTAAAATGAGAGATTTGGAATAAATGACCTCTCAGCTTCCTCACTAAATACCCTGCCCTAGATACTCTAGTTGTCCTACTGTCTCTAGAATTTAATTCATACTCCTTTGTTTGACCTGTAAAGACCTTCACAAACTACTTCCTATCTACTTTTCCCCAATTATTACACATGATTCTCCTTCATGCACAATTGACCTGATTTCAATTCAAAAATATTCAAAAAAATTTCAAAAATAACAATTGTTATTGTTGTTGTTCATCCTTCATTCATGAAGAGGATCAATGATGTCTTAACTTGCATGTGAATTGAATTTAAGTGAGGCAGAGCTGTGTAAAGTCATCATCCTCACTCTCTCCTCCAGTCGTGGGAGTTCAGTGGCAAAATAAGTGTCAAGATGACTGGTGATGTCCTGGTGATGACCCAGGATGCAGTGGGGGACATTGACCTCTTTATAATAATCCTTCCCCTATCACCAGTCCTTTCCTTGGGCTGCCCTTAAACCTGGAATACTCTTCTGCTTCACCTTTCTTCTATAGAACCTTTCATTTCCTTCAAAGCCAAGTTCAAAAACTACTCCTAAACAAAACTTATTCTGATCATCCCACCACCTCCTCCTTCCTGTTTCTAGTGCCCTTCCCTCTGCAATAACTTTTCATGTACTTTGTATATGTTTTGTATGTACTTACCTTGCTTTTTTCACCACTAGAATGCAAGCTCTCTGAAGGCAAGGACTATTCTAGTTTTTTAAAATAAATGGTACATAGTAGAGACTTAATGAATTGAATGGAAATGAATTGAATCTTAATGAGCCTATGAAATAAAAAGATATAAATGTGTTGCTTATTTTTAAACTTAGAGCCTATTCAGTCATGATTGGGACTAGTCATTCATACATTGAGCTAAGCATTAGAAGGTACGCTCAGGTGCCACTTCAGATGGAACTACTTGAGGAAACCTTACTTCCCTTTCTATAAGAATTGCTCTTGAAGGACCAAAATCTGTCAAGAGTAGAAATTAGACTAAAGAACAAGAATTCTAAGTATATCAAGACACGAGCCATAATAATCTTGAAAATAAATTGTTCTCAATTTATTTTTCAATTATCATTTCTTTTTCTCCCTCCTACTTTTCCACCCACTGAAAAAAGCAAGGAAGAAATGTCTAACTGTTCTATAAGCATGGTCAAGCAAAGCAAATTCTCATGCTGGTCAAATCCAAAAGTAAGTTTCTCATTTTCATTATATTTTTATCATAACGAGAGCAGAATTGTTTATCACCAACTCTTTCTCTGGAATTATGTTTGATTATCACATTGATCAGAGTTCTCAAATCTTTCAGAAATGTTTATTTTTATAAAGTTACTGTTACTGTATAAATTTTTCTTCTAGTTCTACTCACTTCACTTCGCATCAGTTCAAACAAACCTTCCTGAGTTTCTCTGAAATCATCTTTTTCTTTCATGTTTTTCAGATATAGGATTAGTAGTGTTATTACAAGGTCAAAAGAATATACACAGTTTAGCAAATTTGAGAGCATAATTCCAAATAACTTTCCAAAATGGCTGAAATGATTCATACTGCTTTTCCACAGTCCTTTAAATATTTGTCTTTTTTTGTTGTTGTTTTTTGCTTTTTTTGGAAGGGGAAGGTAGGACAATTGGGGTTAGTGACTTGCGCAAGGTCACATGGCTAGTTTTTTGTGTTAAGTGTCTGAGGTTGGGGGGGTGGAGCCAAGATGGCAGTGTAGCAGCAGCAACATATCGCAGCTCTCACATAGCCACCCCAAAATACCCATAAAATAGGACCCTAAACCAATCCTACAACTCCAAAACACACATAAGGATACTTCCCACTAAAGTCAGCTCAGCTACGAGGAATCATATCAGCACTGCGAACCGAAGCCAGCCTGGCTTGAAGCCGCAGCTGTGCCCCAGGGGCGGTGGAAGAGCCTTTCAGGTCAGCGGAGGATTAGCACGAGCTGCGGATTAGCACCAGCTGCGAGTGGGGATTGTGAAAGGGGGAGATAAGCAGTCCAGTGGAAAGGTCTACAGAGCAGAAAAGCAAAAGGCAGAAGTTTTGCACCCACCTCTGCGTTGTAGCTTCCCGCCCGCAGCCTGCAGAAAGCAGGGGGACTGAGCGATTGTTTTCAGGCCAGGGCTCTCGCGTTGAGCAGCCTGGATCCGGATGTCGTCTTGGGACTCGGTCTTGGAGTCTTCATTATCCAGTCAGCCGGAAGTCTACGGCAGCCGGGAGGACCCCAGAGATTTGGGACAGAGCTTTCCCTTCTGGAAACAGAGCCCCATAGAGATTAAAAAAAATAAAA
>JAQQSV010019869.1:0-11100 GCA_028646515.1 Pseudochirops corinnae | reverse complement strand
ACAGGCACTGTGGTCGGGAGATCCATCCTGCTCTACTGAGAAGTGACATAGGAGAGAATAGACTGGGGGAGGGGGGACACACTGGGATGGCTGTTTTGGGGCGGTGGGTGGGGGGAAGAGGGGGAGAAAATATGTAACTCAAAATCTTGTGGAAATGAATGATGCAAACTATAATAAAATTTTTAAAAATTAAAAAAAGGAAAAAAAAATACTTCATGCTGAAAGAATATTCATTAAAAAAAATAATGACAAAAGAAAAAGGAGTTCTATGTAATAAGGTTTTAGAATATGCCCAGATTATTTAAAATGAAGAGGTCAGATTTTAGGACAAGACATTTCTGTACTGCTCTACCAAGTGGTGGGAATAGCTTTTGACTGACTGCATAACCAGAATGGGCTGTATCTAAAAATAACAGCAATTAAAAAAAAACACAAACAAAAAACCCCTTTTCTGATAAAAGAAAATTTTCCAGATATCTTATAACCAGAGGTGAAATTAGAAATTGAAAGAATACACTGATATCACTTCCTAATAGAGGTCACAAAATGAAAAGTTCCAGGAAAAATTATAGCCAAATTCCAGATCTCCCAAGTAAAGGAAAAAAGTACTTTATACAACCACAAAGAAATTATTCAAACACTATGGTGTTAGTTAAGATCTCACAGTTTTAGTAGCTTCACCCTAAAGGAGAAGAGAGGTTGGCATATGATATTTTGGAAAGCAAAGGAGCTAAAATTATGACTGAGAATAGCCTACCCAATACAATTGAATATAATCTTACCAAGGGAAAAATGGATATTTAATTAAATAGAATACTTTCACACATTTTTGAGGAAAAGACCTGATCTGAATAGAAAATTTGATATTCAAATGTTGTGATTTAAGCTGAGGGAGGCCAAAAAGCTGTTGTGGTTTAAATCCAGGGACACCAAAAACTGTTGAGGCAGGGGCTTTGTCCACCCCAAAACTGTTGCAGTTTCATGATGTGCTGTGGTGGAACCATCTCAAAGAATTCAGAGACAGACCATCTCTAATGCAAGTACAGGTGTTTATTGAGATTGACACCTCTCATGAAGCAGGCTAAGTTCCCAGAGGAACCAGCAACTTTAGAGAAAGCAAGATGGATTTTTATAGGGTAAAGATGCAATTACATAACAGAAATTTACATAGAATAGAGGAATATCATTAATATTAAAAAGGCAGGAGGAGTTTTTTAAGAGATTAGTTAATGGAGGATGGGTCCCATCTATGGTTTGGTGGTTAAACATTCTGATCATTCTGCCCTCCAACTGGCTAGCTATTGTGGTCCTGACTAGTTAAGACAGATAGTTAGTTATTGTGGTCCTGTCTTAGCCTAGATGGATGATGTGATTGTGATTGAATACAAGAACACACCTGTTTCTGTGGAAATGAGTCTGGGAGCAGTGACCAGATAGAGGCAGTAGCTAGGTTCCTATCACACGGACACACCTGCTGTTTCTATGGGAACTAAGAGTTCAGGGACACACCTGTTGCTCCAGTGAGCAGTGGGGCATATATGAAGAAGTTAGGATATTGGGGGAGGGGGTTGGTAGGTATAGTGGGCCTGCTGTTCAGTGGGGCCAGGTCTATAATGAAGTTAGAATATTGTGGCTGGGGGCAGCTTTATTAGGATTCCATCACAAACACAAAACACAAAAGAAACCTAAAAAAGTAAACATAAGTTAGAAATTATAAATGAATTAATAAGCTTAAATTGTTTACATTTATTTATGGGAAGATGATACAGGTAATTAATCAAACTTTTTCATTAGGGTACTTAGAAGGATTCTACTTAGACAAAAGACATGCATGTAAATCTGTTATCAGATGATATTAAAAGGAGAATGGAGAGGTGATAAGGAAGGATGACTTGGTATAAGGAGGAAGGAGGGGGAAAATGGGGAAAGTATCTCATATAGAAAAAAAGGCTTACAGAGAAGAAACTTATCCAACTAGAAAGTCCAAAGGGAATGGGCAAAATGGAAGGGATGGAGTAAGAAGAAGAAAGGAGAGATTAAGGGAGGCAATGATCAGAAGCAAAACAGACTTTTGCCGGGTGTACAAGTTTAAAAAAAAAGAAAGATAAATAGAAGAGAATAGGATACACAGTCATCATAACTTCATAGTTATGATTGTATGACCATAGTTATGTGAATGCAGTGAATTCACTCATAAAACAGAAGTCAATAGCAGAATGGATTAGAAACTACAGTCCAGGGGGAAAAAAATTGCTTTAAACACACACTTGAAATTGAAAGATACAATACATAGTTAAAATAATTTGATATTAGAGCAGAATATATTATGATTCTGTAGTAAAAAAAAAAAATCAGAGTTCAAATCCAGCCTCAAACACTTAACATGTACTGGTGGTTTGACCTTGGACAAGTCACTTAACCCCAATTGCTCTACCTTAAGCAAAAAAAGGAATCAGAAATCACAATTATGATCCCAGACAAAGCAATAGCAATATGGAAAAAAGACAAAACAAAACAAACAAACAAAATATTGTTCTTTTGGGACACTCTAACTCTTTGCTAAAGACTGAAAGGACAATTCATCTGCAGGCAGATCCACAGCCAGGCACTATGACCTGAACTGGAGAGAATGAATGCTTTCTTTCCCCTGTTCTCTCTACTTTTAGGCCCCAAGGCTCAGAGGAATTGTCTTCTAGTTTTCTTTTGTTCTGTTTCCCTTGCCTGTTTTCTTTTCTAGGCCCAAATGATAGACTCTTCACAGGAACTAAATCTGAACCATGATGACTTTGTAGCCAATATTCCAGGATAGATACTGTAGCCACATCTTAGGAGAAAAGCCTTAAACATCCATGGTGTAAGAGATTTGGGCCAAAGAAGGGGAAGACAGGATCAGCAATCTGTACTTGGAACTTGTTTGGACTATGCCACATAAGAATGCAACTAAACTGTGAAGCTAATCCCTTTCCTCTTCCCAGAAACTAAGACAATGGTGGTTGCTCCCAGGTTTGGGGGTACATTAAATGTATATTCTTACTATACTTTTGAAGATAAATATTGTTTTGCAAAAGTTAATCTGACTGTCAAGAGATTACATGGAATTGGAGTACAGGGATTACTTAAAATTGGGGAATGCTCATGGTGGGGACAACAGCCAATGGTAAAGAGATTAGACCCACCACCCCTACCCCCCAAAAAAGAAAAAACACACATTAGGTTACTGGAAAACCCTGGCGGTAGGGATAACATGTTTAAACAAAAACAGAAACAAAACCTGGCCTTCATGCAGTGAGGTCCAGAGTAGTCACTGCTACACCTGGAATGGCAATGAGATGGACTTTAATAGCAAGGCAAAGAATATTTCCTTTCTTTATTTTAGACAGAGTTAATTGGTCCATTTTTGAAGGCAGAAAGGATGCAACTAGAAGCAAAAGAAAATGCTGAATGTGATACAGAACACAGCCAGAAGAAAAATTAAACTTTCAAAAGTAAAAGTGAACTGTCATTTTACTTTTTAGAAGGTCAGATGGAAGTAAATTTCTTGCAGTTCCTTCCATACCCACACACTTCTGGACCCCATCCTTTCACTCTCAGGTGCCAGTTGACAAAAGAAAACCTCTTGAATCTCCTGACACTGTTCTTGGCTCCACTGGGATTTCTCAGATCTAAGTGTGTGACAGGAGAAGCAGCCATATCAAGGAACTGCTGCATTACTTGTACACATGTAGAAAAGAGATCCATGCCCTGCCCAGGAGGTCAACTTCTCCACTATTGACATCTTCAATCCATCTCACCCCGCACCTGACAGGACCATTATTGACAGGAGTGTCACCATATGCTTTCTTCACTCTTTGGGGAATGTCAATAGGCCTTAGGCTCCTTGAAATCAGAAACTCTATTTGCTTTATACTGGTGTCATATTTGGCAGCCTTTCCATGAAATTGCTGCAGTGTTTCCATCTGCCAGATGTCAATGTAAGTTGAAGGATAGAGGCAAACAAGTCAGAGGTTTCAACAGGAATTTTTTAAAGTCACTATTGATGACTGATGAAGGAGATAAAAACTAACTCCTGGGCATAGTCTGTGCTTTAAAGGAGCTAGCATTTTAACAACAACGCAAAAGAAAAGAAGGGCACAATATCGGCAGAAGGATGAAAAGACACTGAGATAAATTAGTCAAGTATAGAAAAAAACTAATTCTCTGTTCTGTAGTTTTTGTTTGTTTTTGTTTTTCATTTTTTCTTTCCTTTGTAAGGGCATAGAAAGAAAAGATGTGAAACATTGAAGATATAAATAGGAAAAGAAAATCAGAAAGGTATGGAAATAATGAAATAAAAAAGGAAAAGAAGAAAAAAGTTCAGTATTTGAAGCTACATAAGGCAGAAAAAACAAGAACAGGAAAATATAAGTGTAGTGTCAAGTAGATCTGGAAGAGTTAGTGTATGTGAATAAAGAGATGCTCTTGGGTAAGAGATTCTAACCTTTTTTATGTCATGGACACCTTTGGCAGGCTAGCTAAGTCTATAATGGTCCCTCCAGAGAAGTATGCTGTTAAATAATTAAAGGAAATATTAAATTTCATTTAGAAGTTAGTAAAAATGAAGGTACAAGTCTACTTTGGGGGTTCATGAGCTTCTGATTAATGAACAATCATGAGCAAGAGCAATCTTTGATCTTGAATCTAGACCTAAAATAATTTCTCTACTTATCAGTCACAGATGAAAATTTCTAGGACTAGATTTTGTTAATCAATGATAAATCTACTGTATTTGCATACCTACTATCTGTTTAACCTTCTGAGAAATATGTATTTTCACCAGTTTACGATATTATTTGGCCTAATTCAGTAACACAATAGCCACGTAACACATTATCTACTTAAAACATCAGCATTAATTTATCTGATTAATTAAGCTCATTAACACCCATTATTAGATAGCAAACCCTAAGGCCCTGATAAAATGAGGCACTTGAGAGAAAAGTTTTGATGAAGGGAGAAACTTAAAGATTGATATAAAACATGGGACACCAAAGTCAGACTATTAGAGATAATGAGGATAGGACAAGATAAGGACATTAGTAACAGATGAATATGTGGAATGGGGTAGAATTAGGGAAGGGCATAAAGGAGACCCCAAATTAGGGAAGAAGTCAAGGGATAGTGTTTAGGAGTAGACAATTTGTGACCTCAAGACCACATATGGCCCTCTAGGTCCTCAAGCATGGCCCTTTAACTGAATCCAAACTTCACAGAACAAATTCCTTTAATAAAAAGATTTGCTCTGTAAAACTTGGACTCATTCAAAACGCCATACTCAAGGACTTAGAAGGCCTCAAGGGTGCAGTTTCTCCACTCCTGGCAGTGTAGATGATGTTTATTAGGAAAAACAGTAGAAAAGAGTGTTTCAGATGAAGGGAAAATTATTTGAATTCTGGATCTGATGCTAACTGCCTATGTAATCTTGGACAAGTTACTAGTCCTTTCGATTTTCTCTACTCTAAAATGAGAAGGGTTAAATGCTTTCTAAGGTTACTTCCAATTTGAAATCTTTTGATGGGACCAGAGCTAAGGGGAAGCAAAATATAAAGGCTTTTTTCAACTTGTGTATTCTAGGTCCTATCAAAATTCAGACACTCACTGGAGAAAAGGGCATACTTCCCTCTTCTTCCTCCCTCCTAACTATCCTATTCATGTTAGAAATGAAGAGTTTAAATGCATTTATTGTTGTCCAAGAGAAAAAAAAAAGACCTTTTTTTTCTTCCTTCTCACCCATAATTCACCCATGGGAGTATTATTCAATGTAGATGAACCCTTTTTTTGCAAACAATACTACATACATTTTTGAGATATGATTTATTTTAAAATAAGGTTTTTAAATTCAATCTATTGTTTTATAATCAATATATTTTGAATTATACCCTCACATCCTACCTTAACCAGAGAAACATACGTTGTAACAAAAAACAGAAACGACAAAAGCGAAAGGAAAAAAAGCAGTTCAGGAAAATTAGCTAAGCTATCAACTCATTTCTTATCTGACAGCATATATGATGTCCCACAATAATATTCATAGCTGTGTTAAAAAAGGGTGTTATATGTCTTCTTCAGAGCCTTTCTTGGTAATTATGATAGTGTTTAATTTAGTTATTGTTGTTGATTTTTGACAATGATATTTTGTTTTTCACAGTTCTACATCACTTTTCATGATTCTCCCTGCATTATTTCATATTGGTCTTTTTATATCTCTCTGCATTTTTCAGATTCCTTATTTCCTACAGCATAATAGTGTTCCATTATATGTACATGACACAATTTGTTTAGCCATTCCCCATCCTATGAACAAATGACACAATTTGTTTAGCCATTCCCCATCCTATGAACAATTATTTTATTTCCGGTCTTTCACTACTTGTCCACCCTCTCCCAACATAAAAATGCTGCTAAAAATATTTAGCATACAGAAAATCTTGGAGCATATGATTAGCAGTGGACTTTTTGGGTCAAAAAATTAGGAAAATTTAGTAAGCATTTATTGTGTGTCAGTGTACAATTATGTTACTTCATAACTCTTATTGTGGAGCATCTAGATAGCTCAGTGACTTTAGTACCAAACCTTAAGTCAGGAAGCCCTGAGTTCAAATCCAACTTCAGACATTTACTAGCTCTGTGACTCTGAGGAAGTGATTTAACCCAATTTCCCTCAGTTTCCTCATCTGTAAAATGTGGTAGAGAAAGAAATTGCAAACCATTCCTGTATCCTTGCCAAGAAAATTCCAAACAGGGTCACAGAGAGTTGGACATGACTGAAATAAGTGAACAACACCTGTCCTTTTGCTTTAATGTACATAACACTTGTTCTTTTACCCATACATTATTTAGGATTAAGATATTTATTCTCCAATTAATTTTAACCATTTCTTTAGTGGCATTTTAATATAATTTTAATACTCTTTATCAGTAAGAAGATGTGCTTGACATTTCTGCTTTTTTACATATGGTTAGGAGGTTTTCTGACCTAATACATGGTCAGAATTTTGTTCCCCTGAAAGTACCATACAAAGTTTAGAAATATGTGTATATGCATTATATTTATGTGTTTGTAAGTGCACGTACATACACACATAGAAATATATAAATTCATTCTTATCTATTTCCATTCTATAATTGCCAGAAATCTATCATATCTAAACTTTATAAAATTCTATTCAACTTCTTAACTTCTTTCTTTTCCTTTTTTTTTTTTTTTGGTATATGTTTATCTTTTATCTGAAGGGCTTATTTTGAAGTCTTTAACTATTATGGAGGGGCGCAATGAGTAAAGAACTGGTCTTGGAAACAAGAACACCTGAATTCAAATACAGTTTCAGATACTTGCTGTCTGTGTGACCCCAGGTAAGTCTCAACCTCTATAAGCTTCAGTTTCTATAAATTGGAGATAATAATAGGATCTACTTCCCAGGGTTGTTGTGAGGATAAAATTACATAATATTTCAAAGTGCTTTTCAAACCTCAATATACCACATTAATGTTGACATTATTATTACTTTTATAGATATTGTTATTATATCTTACTCTATTTTTTCTTGCAATTCATCTAGTTTTCTTTTAAATATTTAGATACTATGACATTTGATGAATATGTGTCAAGTATTAGAAAGCAGATTGTTGAATATTTTCTAGAAATCTAATTCTTATAAAACTAGAATATCTGATTCTCAACTTGTCTCTTTTGTGATTTTATCTCACAGAAGTCTGAGAAAACAACAAGGGGTACTTTTACTCTGCACTTAATTCTGACAAAAAACAAAAAGGGGGAAGAGTGACAGGAAAGTGAGAGAAAGTAACTGTATTATTTTATAATTCATGAAAGCCAAAAATGGAATGCTAGACATACTGAGTAACATGTCCTAGACTTTAAGAAAATAGGTTTCGAAAAGTTCTGAGAAATAATAGGCATGGTTCCCTGCCCTGAAACTCCAATGGGTGGTGGCTTAAGAGGGAAATCAGACTTTAAAAAGTAAAAGTCTTTGTCCCTGCTTGAGGTCCCACCCCTCTTCCATCCATCCTGCATTGAGCTACTAAAATAATCTTCCTCGGCAGATCCGACTATATCATTCTCTTCCTCTGAAATCTCCGGTAGATTTCTGTTACTTCTAAGATAAAATACAGCTCCTCAGATTGACGTTGGGACCCGTTATAATCTATCTATAGATACATTTTTCAGATTAATTATAATATCTTCCTTCAAACATCCTAGTTTCAGTTAACTGGCTGACGTGGCCTTCTGTCTCCTGTATTCTTGCCTTTTCAAAGGGTGTCTCTTGTGTCTTTTTACTTCCACCTTAGAGACTTTACCTTCTTTTAAGACATAGGTAATGGGGATTTTCAACTTGAGGATTTTCCAGATTCCTTCCTAACTGGAACACTGCTAGTGCCTCCTACACATCAAATTAACTTTTAATTATTTTGTCTCTATATTGTGTTGTCACCCTACCACTAGAATATTTCTCCTTGAGATTAGATACTGTCTTGATTGATTATATTTGTACCCACAACACTCAACACAGTGCTTGGCACATAGTAAGCATTTGCTAAATGATCTCTCTGTCTCTCCAATATGTATCTATCTCTTTCTCTCTTTCTTTCTCTCCCTCCCTCCCTTCCTTTTTCATACTCCCTTTCCTTTTCTTACTTGCTCCCTTCTTCCCCTCTTCCCTTCCCTCCCTCTCTCTGCAGTTTGGAAGTTCTCAGTAGATTCCTCTAGTGACATGAATGTATGATGGTTTGTTAGGGTTAGGGTAGTGGGCCAGGTTGGTGAAGCTAGTTCAGGTGAGAAGTATTAAGTGAGCAAAAACCAGAGATACAAGCATTGTCCAAAAAAAGGTCCTGAAATCACAGATAGATAGGGAAATGTTTTATAGAATCAATAGCAAGGGAAAATGTTCTGGAAGCTGTCTGAATGTGAGGTGGAATCAGATTTAGAAAACTTTTTAAACTAATGTGACCTTGATTTGCCAACATGTACTTCTTAGTGCTGACACTTGAGCTCTGTTCGTTTTAGGCCCTGCTAAACACTTTTTTCAGCGACTTAGATGAAGATAAAGAGGACATGCTTATCAGACCTAGAGATGATCAAGTTTTAAAAGTTACCTAATAAACTAGATGACAGAAGAGGACACAGAAAAGTCTCAATAGACTGGAATGATGTGCTACACTTAAATAAGTGATTAGGAGGAAATGTAAAGACCTGCACTTAGGTGGAAAATGTTAGCCAGTTAAAACTGAGTGGAAAAACTGGCTTAGCAACCATTTGAATAAGAAGACGATATTCTTGCCACCTCTTCTTAATTTCTTTTTCTTCTGTTGTTTCCCTGTCACCTTTGTCTTTTATCATGCTCTTTTTTTGCACAAAATATTCCCTTGATATCTCTAATTTTCTTGAAGAGCTCTCTTGTCTTTCCTATTCTATTGTTTTCTTACTACAATTGAGAGGCTGATTATAAGGAAATGAAGGCAAGAATGAGGATTTCTCAAGATTTATCATACACCCAAACTAGGAGTTGATTCTGAGCTCTCACTTTTAACTCTATGCTTTGATAGGCACTTGGCTGTCTATCAAAGCTAATGTAGGCAACTTACCCAAGTATGCCACAAAGAATAGTCAGCTTCCCTGCTCTTGAAAAAGGGATGAAATGCTTTTGGCCTGGCATGGTCTCATAGACAATTTGAAGAGCAAATTTCAGTTCACTCTTGAAGGGCTCAGTAGGTGGCTTGCCACCTGGACTTTGGTAACCCCAGGTCCAGACTTACCAGACGTGTTACACCTACTTTAGTGATAAAATTAATACCAATTGAATGAAAATGTCTGAAATTCCCAGAGTTCTTTGGAGGGAAGCCATGCTATAAATGTCAGGTGATCATAAACACTCCGTTATAGTAGCATCCTATATATGAGCCAAATATATGAGTTGTGATTTTATACAGTTTCATCATAAGTCATTTTCCAAATACACACACACACACACACACACACACACTCACACACATATAAGCACATACACAGAAATTGTCAATCCAGGATACTTGTTGCTGTTAAGTCCTTCAATCATTTCCAACTTTTTGTGACCACATAGACAGCACACCAGGCACTTTTTTTCTCTACTATCTCAAAAAATCTGTCTAAGCTCATGTTAATTGTTTCCATGACACTGTCTATCCATCTTATCCTCTATTGTCTCCTTTTCCTTTCACCTTCAATTTTTCCCAACATCACGGTCTTTTCCAATGATTTCCATCTTCTCATTATGTGACCAAAATATTTAAGATTTGGTTTCAATATTTGACCTTCCAGTGAATAATCTGAATTAATTTCTTTAAGAATTAATTGATTTGATCTCCTTTCTGTATAAGGGACTCTCTCAAAAGCCTTATTTAGCACCACAATTTGAAAATGTTGATTCTGCAACACTTAACTTTCCTTATAGTATATATATAACACTTTCCTTATAGTATAACTCTCACAATCACGCATTGCTATTGCAAAAACTATAGCTTTGGCTATTTGGAACTCTGTTGGCAAGGTGACATTTCTGCATTTTAATATGTTATCAACATTTGCCATTGCTTTCCTTACAAGGAGCAAGCATTTTTAATTTCATGATTGTAGTTACAATCTGCAGTGATCTTTGAACTCAAAAATGTAAAATCTAACATTGTATCACTGCTTCCATTTCTTCTCCCTCTACTTCCCAGGAAGTAATGGAACCAGTTTCCAAGATCTTAGTATTGGTTTTATTTTGTTGTTATGTTAAGTTTCAAGTCAGCTTTTATATTCTTCTCTTTTTCCCTCATCAAGAGGCTTCTTAATTTTTCTTTACTTTCTGCCATCAAAATGGTATTGTGTACATTTCTGAGATTGCTGACATTTCCCTTGACAACTTTAATTCTGTCTTTTGATTCATCCAATCTGGTATTTTGAATGATGAACTCTACATGTAAGTTATTTTTTTTTCAATGACTTGTTTATTTACTTTTAGTTCACAAGATTCAGTTCCACAATCACTTGAGTTTCAGATTTTCTCTCCTCTCTTCCCCCCCCCCCCC
>JAQQSV010019868.1:0-11100 GCA_028646515.1 Pseudochirops corinnae | reverse complement strand
ATCCCACCTCTCATCCCCATTCCCCCTACTCTTCTATGTGGCAAGATGCCCAGTTTAGAATTTATGTCATTCCCTCCCTAAGCCAAGTTCAGTGAGAGTAAGGGAGTTAATCTATTTTTAAGGTGTTGTTTTCTTCAGTCAGGTTGTTGACTCTCTTTTCATTATTTTCTTGCATCATTCTCATTTCTCTTCCCAATTTTTCTTCCACTTCTCTTATTTGGTTTTCTAAATCCTTCTTAAGCTGATCTATAGCTTGTAAGAAGTCTATGTGTTTCTTGGAAGCTTTTGGTGTGGGAGTTCTGACAGTGTTGTCTTCCTCCTGTTCCATGCTTTGATCCTTTTTGTTCCCCAAGAAGGAATCTAGAGTTCTGTTGCTGTTCTTACTTTGCTTCCTTTGCCTGCTCATGTTGCCAGTCAATTACTTGACTTTTTAGCTCTGTGGAATTCTGCTTCCAGAGGGGAAAGCTCTGTCCCAAATCACTGGGGTTTTTGCAGTTGCCAGAGCTATTAGGAGGCTGCTGCAGCCCCCACCACCTTTAGCTCACTGAAAATGCACCCCAGGACCACTACCCAAGACCGCGATCCCAGATCCAGGCTGTTCAACACAAGAGCACTTAGCCTCTGAATGATCGCTTGGTCTGCAGGCTGGGAGCTTCTGAAGCAGCCACGTGGAAGTGGCTGCAGGGCTGCCATTTCTGCTGCTTCCTTGCCCTGGAGGAAGTTCAGCTAGACTGCTTTTCTCCCCCTAATTTAGCTGAGTTCCACTAACCTTTCACTTTGTCCTTATTTCTTATGATTGATAGTTCTGGAAACTGTCACAGCTGCTGCAGATCCACTCTCCTGAATGCTCCAGCTGTGGCTTGTCTTGGCCACCCTGGGGCCAAGCCACAGTTTCAGGCTGGGCTAGTTCCGGCTCCAAGGGTGCCGCAATGAGCCCTTCCTTCTTAGTTGCCTTCAGTGGGAGATGTGTTTTTCTGTATTTTTGTGAGTTCTGGAGCCCTAAAATTTGTTTAGAGTCATATTTTATAGGTATTTAAGGTGGCTATGTGGGAGCTATAGCGTTTCAAGCTTCTATGCTGCCATCTTGCCTCCCCCCACAAAAATTTCTAAGTAAAGATAAATCTTTTTATAGGACAGAGTAAAGGTTGCAGATTCAGGGATCATCTGCACAAATATTAGAGTTCAGGGCATGAGAAAGAAGTGATTTAAGGGGAGGGAGGTATATGGAGAAGAGATCATTGAGCAAAGCCTGACTCTTAGGAATTGCTCACATTTAGGGATAAGAGAGAAGCAATGGATTGAGGCTAAAAAGGATGATGGAAGTCAGAGAAGTGGGAAGAAAACCAGGATTGAATAATGCCACAGAATCAAAGGATGTAAAGAATTTCAGTAAGGAAAGATGAGCTAACCTGTTCAAATGCCATAATGAGTGCTTGCTTTGGCAACACACATACTAAAATTGGAATGATACAGAAAAAATTAGCATGTCCCTGCACAAGGATGACACACAAATTCATGAAGTGTTCCATTTTTCCCCCCAAACACAATCTTTTTAAAATGACATAATAAAAATCAAAGTGGTTAAAAATTAAAAGGACAGCCATTGGATTGAGTAAAAGAAATTCTTGAAAACATAATTACAGTACAGTGGCTAAGGAGTGAATGGAGATTTGGGAGGACAAAGTAGTCTGTATAAAGCACTTGACCTTCAGAAATTTGTCAAAGGAAACAAAAAAGAAACTTATCAAAGAAAGGAAATTTTTAAATGGGACAATAGCTAGAGTGGGTAGCAAGAGGAAATGAAAACTTTTTAATATTGGGGAGAAATGTCTTGTTTGAAGGTAGAGATGGAGGAACCAAGAGAAAACAGAGAATGAGAAGATAATGAGGATATCCATGATGATAGAAACAAGGCTCTCAAATCTGAGTAAGGAATGAGTATGGCCTTGGAGTTATTTCTGAAAAGGAGAGACTACCCCGAAGAACAAAAGAAAAGATAACAGAATCAATATATAAATAGAGATTTATTGAGGTGCAGAGACTTAAAGGTGAGGAGATTTATCAGTAAAGTAAGGGTTGTAACCATTTGCTAAGTTTTGTAAAGAGTAGAAACATTGAGGGCGAGGACCCAGGGAAAGAAGAAAGGTTTAGAATAGTTGTTCTGGGGCGGACGCTTAATCAAAATAGATTGATCAATGAAATCAATTGATCCACAGACTTATTAAGTGCTTATTATGTACCAAGAAGGGCAGGCAGGTTACTCAAAGGATAGAGTTCCCGGAGCTGGGAGTTAGGAAGACTCATGTCCCTCAGTTCAAATCTAGTCTGAGACACTAGCTGTGTGACTTTGGTCAAGTCACTTAACTCTGTTTGCTTCAGTTTCCTCATCTGTAAAATGAGCTAGAGAAGGAAATGTCAAATCACTCCAGTATTTTTGCCAAGAAAACTCAAAATGGGGTCAAGAAGAGTCAGACACAACTGAAATAATTGAACAAAAAGAGATGTACTAGGTACTGTTCTAGGCTCTGGGTACAAAAAGTGAAACACTCCTAGGCTCAAGGAGGTTAAATGAATTGTATCAAGGGAAACAGCATGCATAATTTGGAGTAAATAAAAATATTAAAGTAAATATGAAGGTAATTTTTCAGAAGGGAGGCTCTAGCAGCTGAAGGGACAAGAAAAGACTTCCAGGAGGTAGTATTTTATCTGAGCTTTGAAAGAGACTAGAGATTCCTGACACAGAATAAGGAGAGCTGCTCTGGAGGAAGAGGACCCAAGTTTGAGTCCCTTCTCTGTGGCCAGTTGCCTTTGTCACTCTGGATAAGTCACATGTCTTCCACCTCATTTACTTCTCTGTGAAACGAAGATCGGACTAGATGATCTCTGAGGTCACATCTAACTCAAGCTCCTTCATGCTATACCATGCATGAGGAAGAGCAAACAGAACAGTTTGGAATATAGAGTGCATGAAAGAGTGTCATGTGTCATAATCCTGGAAAGGTAGTTGGTGCAAGACTGTGGAGGATTTTAAAAGCCAAGTAGAGAAGTTTGTATTATTTTTTCCTATAGGTAGTAGATAGCTAGTAGTAGTTTTTGAGAAGGAGAGTGATATAATAATTAGAAAGGAAAGAAATAAGCATTTTTATATTGCACCTACTATGTGCCAGACAGACACTCTACTAAGTGCCCATAAATATTATCACATTTGATTCTCGAAACAGCTTTTCAATATAGGTAATGTTATCCCCATTTTACAGTTGAGGAAACCAAGGCAAGCAGGCTAAATGACTTGCTTGAGGTCACAAAACTAGCAAGTGGAATAAAAGTAATGAAAAACAAAGGAATAAAGGAATTGTTAAGCAATAGCAAATTTTAGTTTTCTTAATCATTTAATCACTTTTTAACAAATTTTAGTTTTCTTAATCACTTCTGAACACTTTTCAACATTCCCATTCTGATTCTGATGGTTACCAAATATGAGACATATTTTGTATGTCTCTAAATGACTAGTGGCTTCCACAATAGCACTAAATGACCCTGGCTTTATAAGGGCTGTAATTGGGAAGCAATTCTAACTGGAACCCACTTCCTTTCCCTATCTGTCAAGTTCATACTGGCCTTTTGTGAGACATGTAGTGATGGTGATATAATGGTAAAGAATCTCAGCTATGAGTGAGAATATGGACATGATGTATGCTAGGTATTTGCTAGGAGAGTCCAGTGGGGGCCTACAAACTTTCCGTAGTGGGCTATGGATATCATTGTTGCTGACCTCAGAGCACCCCACATATAGAACTTTATACAGTTGGAGCCAAGAGGCTCACACTGAGTTCTTCAATGTGTCCCAGCACTCCCCCCATAGTCTATCTTTCGGAGCTTACTCTACCTTGTTGAGGTGCTATGTGGCTGGTGAGAGGGAGTGCATCTCTCCCCAACACAGTCATGTGCAAGGAGTTGATCTGGGCTGTGATTCATGTCCATGTCACTGACCACCAGATGGTATAACCAAACTACTCAGCCCACCATCACACTGCTCAAGATTTTGGACATGATATCCTGTTGGACAAAGGGAAAACTAACTGCCAGGCCCCATGAGTCATCATCTTCAACTTGGCTGAGAACAGAGGACTAAGCTTCACCCCTCATCTAGACATTCATAAGGAAATACTGAGGGAGGGTCCTGAAGTACCTGGTGTGAGGAACCCTCCTGTGATCCTAGACATTCCATTGGTGTTTGAAACCAAAACACTGCGATTCATGAATAGTGAATACCACTGTAGTGTTGGTATACTGTGATCTGAAACCCATCTGCCACAACTGGAATTGACTGAGCCAGAAGGAAATGGAGGCATGGACTGTAACCCAACTACCCCTGGCAGGGATATGCCAACTGGCCTGGGACAACTTAGGTGTGTCAGCAGAAGGGAAGGTTATTCACTGTTGCTAGACCTTCTACCTACACTCCTAGCTAGAGGATTTTCTAAACTTTCTGCCATTGAGGCTTGGTCTGTTTACTGACTCTATTGGCCTTGTGTGCCTGTTCTCTCAGTACTTCTTGCTCCTCATCTCCTTGAACATATATGTTCTAGGCAAGCAGCTCTGAGACTAGAACCCCCAAAATAGACTCTTTGACATTTTGCCAAGAAGAGGACAGTGTTTTATTCTTCCCACAGGTTCTTTCCCTCCCTTTCTCTCAGTCAACCCAACTGAGCCAAAACGATGTGAAGAGTTGAGACCACTGGCACAATAACAGAGCCAATTTTAGGGGCAATGCTCAACTTGAAAATGCGTTTACTAACATCATTTTCCCTAGTATGACACCTTGTCATCTTTGTGCATCTGGTAGCCCCCATCATTCATGTTTTAGGATAGACATTTTGGGAAGAAGAAGACACTAGTCAAAATGATACTCAGGAGCTATGAAAAGGCTTAGAAGAGAAACATGTTGCCCAGTGTATCCTTTGTTTCAGTCCAGAAACTGAGTGACCACAGAAGGCAAAGGGATATTTGGGAAAGGGAAAATGACTCAGTGAGCATTTTTGGAAATTGTTCTCTCCCATTCCCGTGTCCTTTCCTTTCACCTAAAAGATAAAGAAAGTATGAACTAAAAGCCTCTGCTTCATTCAAAGTGGCTTCTATGTTCTTCTTCAAGATTTAGTTCAAATCCTACCTTCTGGAACAGGTTTTCCTTCCTCAATACTCATGCCTCTCCTCGGAGATTACCATCCATTTATTCTGTATATATCTCACATGTCCAATAGCTGTTTGCATGTTGCCTCTTCTATTAGAGTATGAGCTCCCTGAAGGCAGCCACCATGCATTTGCTTTTCTTTGTATCCCCAGAAATTAATACAGTGTCTGACTCATAACAAGTGCCTAATAACTGTTTAATGATTGACTGATTAGTAACTGACAAGAGCCTTTCAAAATAGCAGTTCCCCTAATAATGTGTAGTAAATATGTTGTTCTTTTCTAGGGGTGCGACAAACGTTCATGGGTGAAAACAAATATATCTTTGTCAGTTTCCTCATCTATAAAATGAGGCTAATAATATTTGCACCACTTATCTCCCAGGGTGTTTGGGAGAAAAGTGCTTTATAAACATTAAAGTGTTAGAAATATACAAATTCTCCTTATTATTAGAATAGTCTCCGAACTCTTCTCCCCCCACCCAGTTATTCTTGTCCCTATTATTTAATTGCTGATTTTGTTAGCTCTTGATTGCAATTTGGAAAAGCCAGAGAACCAAATCAGAGTTGGAAACCTGAGGTGATTCAAGACAATGGAAAGCCCACAATTGGGATAATATTTTTTAATTAGAAAAACAGTCAGCTGGCTCCATGGTGTTTTGAGCTTTTTGGTTTTGTGATTTTTTTGGGGAGGGGGGGTTTTGCACGTTTGTTTTTTGCCTTTGTCAAAAACTGTTCTACAGTATCCCTGTGGTTGAAGTTACAATGTCAAAACTGTAGGGTAGTTTAATATTAGCATAATTAGACTGAAACCTCCTGGCAAATGACCAATAAGAAAAAAAGTTCCATTATTGCAAATTACACTGCAATAAATGTGGCAAAAACATCCTAGAAACTGAAAGAGTTTTAATATCATTTGTGTCAATGTCTCCATTCCCACCTCATAGAATGTCTGGATATTATTCTTGGATCTCATGCACCTCTAAGATGTGGGAGAAACCTCTGGACCAATCAACAAGTATTTATTAAGCCCTTATTGTATGCCAGGTAGTGAGTATATAAAAGACAAACATAAGCCTATCCCTGTCCTCAAGGAGCTTATATTCTAATGGGAAGAAACAACATAGACATATATTAATACGTACTTATAAATATGAATCCTCAAATATCTCCCTGCATTTTTCTAGGGCAGGAAAAATTAAAGGATGAGAATAGTAGTTTTCAGTGAATTAAGGGTGGTGAATGGAGATAGTCTGTCAAACAAGGTGATATATGTAAAGGGTTTTGCAAATGTTAAAGTGCTTGATAAATGTGAGCTATTAGTGACTTGGAGAGCTCATCTTACATATGCTACTTCTTGTCTCTTATTAGCCTTAGCCTTTTGGTGCAGCCAGACAGCTCCAATGAGGCGAATAGCCTTAACCATTGTTTTCCTGGACTAGTTCCTTTGGTCCCAGATGTTTCAATCAGCAAGGTTCATTAGCAGTAGCAGCTTTAATGCTTTGTAGTTGGTGAGAATCTTACTATGAAGTCCTTTTAATAACGTGGCATGCCTGGGGCTCCTATGAAATGGAAAACCGTCAAGGTTGATCCTAACTATCCCTAGAGATAAAACTACTCTTATTCTTCTGGTACCCGAATTAGTAGAACACACTTTTCACAATCAACAAGTCTTTGTTAAATAGATAGGAGCATCTCCTAATGATATTATAGTGACTAGCATTTAGATTGCTCTGTAATGTGTCTCATTTGGTCCTTCCAAGCAGCCAGAAAGACAGATGCTATTATTCTCTCCACCTTATAGATGGGGAAACTGAGGATGAAAAAAGATGAAATGACTTGCTCAGGGTCACACAGCTAAAAAGTGTTTGAGTCAGGATCTGAATTCAGATCTTTCAGACTTGATGTCCTGAGCATTATCCACTGTGACCCTTCGGTGCTAATAAGTACTAAAAAAAAAACTAGCATATTGAACCGTGTCCACCCACATTGACAGACCAATCCCCTGGAGAGAGAATACTGTGCATTTATCCATCAATTAACTTTTGTAAACATATTACTTCTACTTGGCAGGTAGGATTTGAAGTTTATGCATCATGTTCCAGAAGAGGATTTTTTTTACCACTCAAGTATTTAGTGTTTACTCTTCTTATGATGGCTCCAAAATCATAAGGTTGTAAAAGCTGGAATTTATTACAGGAAGTGGTCTCTAGATGCTGTTTTGCCCTCCCACGCTGTCTGTGCTGCTATTCACTTTATGGTAGTGGGAATGCTGATGAATCCTCTAACAGGAATCTGACCTGTATTTTAAGAGGTATACCATTAAAAAGCAAGCAAGTGGAGCATGGAAGAACTTTGATACACTTAGAGATAAGGTCAAGTGAGACTCTATAGGCATTGCAAACTTCTTTCCAAGATGGCAAAGGAAAATAGTGTAGATTCTCTGATCAAGACATTCCCATTTTCAGCTCTTAGCGGCCAGTACTTCTGTATGATTGCCAAATGCTCATTACTTGCATGTTGATGCAGAAATCTTGGCACAGACACTTTCTCTCACCCAACAGAGACCATGTCCACTTCATATTAATGACTGATGAAAGAATCTTTTCAAATATGAACTGTGAAGATCTGTTCCTTCAGTACATATTCAGCAGTTCCCAATGTAGCCAAGTGTTAAATGCATTAACCAAGAAATCCAGGATAACAAATGGAGAATGAACTTCTTGGTATTTTGCATCACATCTCCAGATCTGATCAATGCCACTGTTATTCTAGGTCCAGTGGATTCCATTGTTTGTGTAATTTCCTCAAATTCCTATTTGATTAACCAGAATGAAGAAGAAGCTGCTATACTTAAACCCTGGAATTTTTGTTTTTATTATGAGATAGATCTTTATTTTTTTATCATAACACATTCATTCACCACCAGGACTACAGAAGGAATAGACTAAGATTAATAGGACTCGTGAACCACTCCCCCCAAATTCTCAAGCCAGTATATTGTGTGTGTATAGATAGACAGAGATACTGAGCACCTACTATGTGCAGAGAAGCATCTGGCTTAGTGTTTGTGACACAATGGTAAAAATTAAGTAATTCCCATCTGTAGGGAGCTTATATTTTTAAAGGAAGATGGTACATAAATGCATAGGATATACGAAGTAATTTCAAGAAGAGGTACCAACAATTGGAAGCATCTGGAAATGGCTTGTGTATAAGGTGCCTGCACCTGGACTGGGCTTCAAATGGGGCTACAGTAGAGGTGAAACTAAATTTATTAAAAGCTTAACAAAGTGACTAGAATTTTCCTTCAAATCTAAAAAAAGGCCACTGTCTTATTCCTCTAATGCAGCATAAGAAAGCTTAGACTTAGATTCTTTGCACTTTATCAAGCCCTACAGTGACTTCTAAAGTAACCAGTAGGGGATGTTGGCCAAGTTCCTTCCACCTCACGACTTATTGGAGAGGGAGGGAGGAGAGAAGGGGAAGCAGAGGCCCCTTTTGGGAGTAACATTAAATCCCTCAGATCTGTTGGGGATCATTCTGTAAATTAAAATTTCAGAAACCTGAAGAAAAAAAATCTGCCCAGGTCTCTGCATAGTTTCTGAGTTATTGCCACTAAGGGCCATTTTTTCAAAGTAGAAATTTCCTGTGAGTGTCTGAGTCAAGCTCTCAAAATGTTAGAGCATGTCTCCATCACCAGGATGAACTGAATGTGGGACTGAAAATGTTGTCTAGCAATACAAATAGCCAATCCAGTGTTTCTAGGTCCTGCCCAATGCTTAGCACAGTGCCTTGCCCATAGGAGAAACATAATAACAGTTTATGGACTGACTGACCGACTACACCATTCTGCCATATTGGTGGGTTATGCTAAATTAGGTTGACTAAATTTTATGTGTCTGCTTATAAACAATACCTAACATAATTACAGGTCCTTATATAGTAGATAACATATAGTGTGTGCTTCCTTTGTGTTCTAGGAGAGAAAATGTCATTTCCACAAATGCCTAACTTATAGGAAGTAGTGTATAAGAGAATTTAGCTCACTCTTTGACTCGTTTTATGGATAGGGAAAATAGTTCAATTCAGTGAGGAGCAGAATGTCTCTTCATTCAGTACTGCAGCCACAAGAAAAACAAATACTTTCCGGGAAGTATTCAGCTTAATTTCCACCTTCCATCTCTGTAACACTCAGTATACCCTTGAGGGCCATAAGACTCTCTATTGACTGTAGGACATACTATAAGCTGCTCAACCTTGCATTTAAAGCCCTTGATAATCTAGTTCCATCCTACCTGTCCAGGTTTATTACCTATCACTCCCCTCAACCCACCTTCAGTACTTGAACTAGGTCTTGAAATATGCTAGAAATTCTAAGAGATGAGATAAAACGGTCTAATCATAAGAACTAGTGAGTGCAAAGGAACAGAGATGCTCAGACATGCAGCATCATACATGAGGAATGATATGGAGGCCAGTATGACTGTACCATAGAATCCGTAGAGGCATATAATGCATGAAAATCCCAGAAGAACAGGAAGAGGCCAAGTTGTAAAGAGGTATAAATACCAAAGAGAGGAGTTTGCATTTGATCTTGAAGGAAATTGTGTTTGATAACATAGTAAGACCTTCACTTTAGGAAAATCACCTTTGCAGCTGTGCAGAGAACTGCCTGAAATGTGTAGAGACTTGAGGCAAGAAAATCAGTTATGAAGCTATTGCAATTGTCTGGTCAAAGAGAAGGTTCAATTCTTTCTAAGAGACTGGAGTAAAGGAAGAGATAGTGGAGGAAAGGGTCACAAAGGTATGAGATGAGGAGAAGGGGAGATGAGGGAGCTCATGGGGAATAGTGTTTATTTTTTGGTCAAGTATGAGATGTCTTAAGGTGTGAAGAGAAGGTGAAAGGCTTACATGTGTTTAAAGAGACTTAAGGAAAAAAGAAAAAGTTTGGAACTTTACAAAGTGGTAAATGGGATAGAGAAACAGTTGAGGAAAAATAAAAAGATTACCTAGGGCACCTAGGTGGCATAGTGAATAAAGCATTGGGCCTGGAGTCAGGAAGCCCTGAGTTCAAATCCAACCTCCTAGTTGTATGACCCTAGCCAAGTCTCTTAACTCTGTTTGTCTCAATTCCCTCATCTGTAAAATGAGCTGGCCAGAGCTCTAGTGTTGTTTGGAGGCAGTTACGTCTCAGTGAGTTTCAGATAATGGAAAGAACAAGTAAAGAAGAGAACTAAAATGAAAAGGTTTTTTTAGTTATCAAATGGGATGTTATGGAGAGGTTGGTGAGTGTTCTTCACATCAGAGATTAAGAATTGGTGGAATTTGGGGTCAATAGAGTAAGAGCTAGTTGGAGCATCCTAAACATTTGGAAATTAATCAAGGTAGATCATAAATGGGAGACATTCCATTGACAAAGCAGATGTTTAAAAGGTTCAAGTTTTCCCCAAGATTCAGACAGATTGGCAGGTAGTATTGCTATGTCTCCAGGAAGTCCTCAACAGAATGTACACTCCTTGAGAGCAGGGATGGTTTTATCATTTCTGACTTTATAGCTCCCAGAGCTCAACAAAATGCCTTGGGCCTAATGTCTACATTATAAATGCTTATTGGATTGGACTGGAGAACAAAACCCACCTTCTATTAATTATCAAGGGAGTGGGGAGATGGAATTTCCTATTCAGGGATAAATCCATGAAGGGCTTTCCTCTGAAGACTTATAACAGCCTGATTGCTCAGCTGTGGATCAAAGGAAGAGGATGTTCAATTAAATCTAACGATGATTAGAGTTAGACACTGGAGGATGCAAAAGAAATATAAGACACAGCCCAGCATTCAATGAGCTTGTAGTCTAACTTGATAAACAAGGTCTGCATGTACCAAGTAAAGCATAAAACGAGACAGGATA
>JAQQSV010019867.1:0-11100 GCA_028646515.1 Pseudochirops corinnae | reverse complement strand
ACTCAGTATTTGGGGGATATAAGAGATGTACATGTTATAGGGAGAATAAAGAAGAAAGGAACAAGCATTTATTATGTCTATTATGTGGACACAGCATGTTAAGCTCTTTACAAATATTATCTCATTTGGTTTCATGTCGTCCTGTTATTCATTGAGAATAGAGTCTAGAAGTACTGAGGAGTATAACAGTCTGGGAGGCCTCAGGGTAAAGATGGAGGTGGGGCGGAGAAGGAGAGGGTGTTTGTGTTCTGGTGGAGAGAAAATGGACTCAACTGTGAACAGTGGAATGGAGTTTGTCTAAAAAAAAAAAAACGTTTGGTCTGGAGAAGAGTTGAACTAGGGCAAGCTGAGATTTACAATCTGAGGCAATGTTGTGGAAAGACCATTCCCTTGTTTCATAGTTCCTTGGATGTTTGTCTAATCCCCCTCCCTACCACTATCCCCAATATGAGACTTTTAAGGTCCTTGAAGACAAGGGTCTGTATCTCTTTTCTTTTTTTTTAAATTTTTTACTTAATTAATTTATTTTCTTGTTTACATCATTCATTTCCACGAGATCCTGAGCCACAAATTTTTTCCTCATCTCTCCTCCACCCAACACCCCAAAACAGCCATCCCACTGCACAACCCCTCCCCCAATCTGCTGTCTCCTATGCCCTCCCCCTCGCCCCTCTGACTTTCCCGTAGGGCAGGCTGGATCTCTCCACCACAGTGCCTGCATATCCCAATTCCAAATTGGATGTAGTCAATAATAATAATAATAATAATAATAATAATAATAATATATGTATGTATGTATGTACATATATGTATATTGTATCTCTTTTCTTTTCTTTTCTTCTGTCTTCTTTTCTCTTCTCTTCTCTTCTTTTCTTTTCTGTTCCTGGACACTAGAAACTTTTACCTTTCACCTATTAGATATTTAATAAGCATTTGATGAGATGAATAGTTATAAGAGCTCATAAGTATATATAAGTATAAGTAAGGTCAGTGTGCCCAGAAACTAGGAAAGAATTCAGAGGAGACATGGGGGAGGTTTGTGAAATCCTGAGTGCAAAGAACATGTAACATTGAAAACTATCCTGTTTATTCATTTATATTCCTAATTCAGCACTCTTTCTCTTTGCCCCCACACCCTTACCCCTAATATTTGGGATTTTTGTCCCCAAAGGAATTTTCTCAAAACAAGTGTGTTGTGGTTTTCTGAAGCCATAAGGACCATTCTGAAGGCTTAGTAGGAGCACTTGAGATATATAAATGACCTTGTTTGCTAAAATGAAAGGGAAGCATGTCCTAGCCTTGTGATTGCTTGGGGAGGGAACCAGTAAACAGAATACTGGCTACTCTTTCAGGTTTTCTTTCTAAACATCTGCTGTGAAAACAATTAACTGTGTAACTGTTTTTTCTTTTCCTCTTTTCCCTTTCCCACTTTTAGTGGTAAAATAAAATATTTGCTTAAAGCAGAAAAAATTATGTGGGTAATACGTTTTTTAAAATTGCATGTGAAATTATTTTTTTGTTGTTGCCCTTATCATTGATTTCTTAAGAAGGTCCAACAGAAAAAGATACTAACAAACAAGAAAAATGTATTCTTAAAGTGATATAGCAAAGACTATTTTAAGAATGTTCATGGGTAACTTTGAACTTATCTCCCTGAAAGATAGATATATAACTGTATTATTTATCTGTGAACTGCATTTTTTTCTGGTTTTAAAGATGAGAGGCCTTTTGGGTTGGTTATGATGTTTTGATTTTAAATGGTCTTCATGTCTACTGATTTTCAATTAAGCCAGCCAAACATGTTAAAAGGTCATAAGATCATAGACAGCTAAAGAGGTATTAGAGGTCATCTAATGCCTTTCCTGCCTTCTGGTTATTTGGATACTTTTATGTTCACATGCCTATGTGTGCCTAAATACACATACAGTATACACACATATGTACATGTATATATGTATGTATGTATATTAAGCAGAGAGGTGGCTCGGTGGATAGAGCACTGGGCCAGGAGTCAGAAATATCTGAATTCAAATTTGGCTTTCGATACTTACTAGCTGTGTGACCCTGAGGAAGGGTTTTCTTGGCAGAGATATTGGAGTGGCTTACCATTTCTTTCTCTAGCTCATTTTACAGATAAAGAAGCTGAGGCAAACAGGGTTATGTGACTTGCTCAGGGACACACAAAGTCCAGATTTGAGCTCAGGAAGATGAGTCTTCCTGACTCCATGCCCACCCCTCTATCCACTGTGCCACATAGATAGGATTTAACACGACATCTTTTGACTAAATATGTTCTACAGTGTTTATTCAGACACCAATTTTTCAGCAAGTCACAACCCCAACTGCCTCCAAAAAAAAGGAAAGACGATGATGTGTGAGCTTTTTAGGGGGCACTCAATTTTTAATTGACTGCTTGGCTTTTAATTCCTTCCATTCTTCTCCAATGACCTTATGAATGACAGTGCACTGTCAGGATTTTCAGTGCTTGCTCTAGGTTATATATGTTGTTTTCACTTTGCAAATGCCTTCCATTTTGTTTTCCTCCATTGTCATGTGATTTCTCAGACTTATTCTGTGCTGATAGGCTATTGGCTCCATATGACTTACCGTCTAGTTACTTATAATTCTAGAATGATGAATGGGCCAATAAATTCTTTTTACATACAGTAAACACAGAATAATAGAGAGCTTTGAATTAATGTGGCCCAAATCATAACAAGCCAAGCATTATATTTCCTGTCTTCTGGAGTTGTGTGAATTGGTTGATTGGGCACTTTGCTCTTTATGACTGGGGCAGATTTTGAGGGTTAGAGTGCAGACATCCTCATTGATTTGTTTGAATTCTGTATTTTTCTATAACCAGAGTCCACAAAACAACCAATAGGAAGCTCCTTACAGCCCCTGTTTTGAAATGAGTAAGTCATGAAATGAAATTTTTGTATAAGATCTGCTCTACATTGAGGATGGCCTCAAAGGATTGAAATTTGCCTTGGGGAAAGAGAACAGCTATGTCGTTAAATAAGGCACTTCAGCAAACACATTATGCTTCTGCTGTGTGCTAGGGATGTGCTGGAGGTGCAAAGACAGAATTGAAAATTGAGTGCCCCCTAAAAAGCTCACACATCATCATCATCTTTCCCTTTTTTTTTTTTTTGGAGGCAATTGGGGTTGTGACTTTCTGGATTTGAACTCAAGACTTCAGGACTGGTATTCTAGCCACTGTACCACCTAGCTGCTCCATCTTTTTCCATTTTTAAAGCATTGCCAAGAAATTGATTTCAGAGATCTTGAAAAATATTATTATAGCTAATAATTATCTTTAACATTTCCCAAATGCTACTTTATTATTAATTATATTAGTGATGAATTTCAGATAGCATCAATATACTAATATTAATAACATCAGTTGTCAGAAGTACGTTGCTATTTAACAATAAGAAAAAAAGCTCTCTGAAAGTTCCTAGTTGTGCTTTAAAAGATGTTGAAAACAACCTATAGAATATAAGCTTTTGAGGGTTGGCATGATTTTTATTTTGTGCTTGTATTCATTGTGCCTATACCTGGCATATAGTTGGTGCTTAATAAGTATTGAAGTGGAATTGTTGAATCACTTGGCCCTCCACTTTCCCCCATGATAAATTTCAGTTCTTTGAGGATATCTTCTGTACAGAGCAGATCATACAACAGTAATGATAAATTTCCCTGTCTTTTTGGGTGCCCTTTATTAGGCGCATGACTCATCGTAGGTGTTGGAGTGTGGGAGGAAGGAAAGCTAGTTCATTAATTTACACTGTGGGCTAAGTTTAACATTCATTTTAGCAGTAGTGCCATGCTTAACAACGTGTTTGCATTTATGGTAGGCGATTTTTGTGTAAAGATCTTGGAGCAAGAGTGTTTTGTGTTTGTTAATGTCCCCCCTGAAGGCAAAATTTCTAAATGTTTTGGATTTCCGAATATTCTCTGTGGGCATACTTGCTTTGCAACTCTTTTCCCTTTTAATCGCTATTTTTTTTTCTTTTTAAAAGGAAAGCGAGAAACCCTGTTACATTTCTTATTAATTTGGGAGAAATTAGTGCATGTAAGGCTTTGCAAAAAGTATGGAGTCATCTCTGCGTAGAACATCTTTTGGGCTTGGCCACTACCAAGGCCATATGAACACCATTAACAAAGTTGCACCACTTTTGTAAAGTAGTTTATACAGTTTTCCAGCCTGCTCAGTCATGTAGGAAGATCTTAAGGAGGAAGGATACAGAAATGAGTTTCTCCATCGTAAACAATTGTAATCCACTTTAGAACATGCAGCTCACCTACAGATGCAAAGACCAGTGTCAGCTGTCACTGACTCTTCTTTGCCAAGAGGCTATGATGATTTTCCCTCTAGAAAGGACTCAGGCTGTGTATTTTTACAGGAACACAGCCATCTTGGTCACCCGAAGATTGAAGGACCAGAGAAAAGAATTTGAAATCACCTAGTCCAATCTCCTAGAGGTCACACAACTAGTGTCTGAGGCTGGATTAGAACTGAGAGAGATGATCTTCCTGACTCCAGGTCCGACACTCTATCATGGCACGGCACCACCTAGATGCCCACCTTCTCAGAGAAGGCTTTCAAGGAAGGGAATGAGTATTTACTAAGTGCCTCCTATGTGTTAGATACCGTGCTAAGTGCTCTGTAAATATTATCTCTCTTGATCCTCATAATAACGCTGTGAGGAAGTACTATTATTATCATCCTTGTTTTACAGTTGGAGAAACTAAAGAAGACAGAAATTAAATGAGGAAACAGACCCACGCTGGTAAATTGACTTATCTGAGGTTACACAGGGGAGCAAGTATTAGAGGAAAGATTCGAACCCAGATCCTTTATCTCTTTCCACTTTGGCCCTATTTGAGATATGAATCTAATTTAAGAAAAAAAAAGTCATCTTGGGTATCACCCTTGATGCTCCTCTGCTTCCTTAGTCTCTCCCTTAGTCCCGAGGAGAGGAACCTTTCCACCAACTTAGGATCATGATGATTATTTTTTTTCACAGTCCTCTTCTCTTTGAAGTGTCTTGGTTGCTAAATTAAATTTTCTTGCTTCTCACCTTTCTGGCTCCCTTTGTACACAGATCTTGATTGATCTGTGTGCCTTTGTTTGTCTGTAAGTGGGACTCGTTAATACTTTAGCTATTTAAGGTTCTACTCAGGTCAAGGACAGAGGGAGGAGAATTCAGCATCAGTAGGGAGGAGAGGGACTTGTATTCATCAATGTCTCTGGGGAAATAAACGGTAAGTGATGATGACTTTCCTCCATAGAGTGATATGGATGCTAAATGGTCCCTGTGATGAAATTCATGCACCTACCTGGATGGGAGGAACAAGAGGAAGACTGAGGGAGGCTTGACAGTCTGCATGCATCATCTCCACTAGAAAACGTCTTCATTTTTTTTAATGCCTTGGGATCATAGGTTTATGGACTACGTAGGTAAAATGAACTTTGTGGTCTTGACAATCATCAACTTTGTTATCTTTCTTGCTTTTTATATTTAATCAGCTTCCAAGTTTGGTTGATTCTGCCTCTGCAATACCTCTCACATCTGTCCCAGCACCACCACCTGGCGCATGTCCTCATTTTCACCCAGCTGGATGAATACAACAGCCTCCTGACATCTGGTGCTGCCTCCATTCTTTCCCTCTAATCTGTCTTTCTTATTATCAAATTAATTTTACTTCTGAATAAATTGGGGAGGGGGGTGGCTAGGTGGTATAATGGAGATAGAGTGCTGGGCCTGGAGTCAGGAAGACTCATCTTTCTCCATTCAAATCCATCCTTAGACACTGGCTTGTGACTGAGGGCAAATCACTTAACCCTGTTGGCCTCAGTTTCCTCATCTGTAAAATAGGCTGGAGAAGGAAATGGCAAACCATTCTAGTATCTTTGCCAAAAAAACCCCAAGTGGGGTCACAAAGAGCCAAACCCAACTGAAATGACTGAATGACAACAAAATGAATAGATCTGATCATGTCACTCCTTAGACCTAAAGTCTTCAGTAGCTCCCTGTTAATTCCCAAGTGACATTTATGGTCTTTGCCTGGCATTTAAGATCTTCCCTTCCCTTTCCAGCCTTATTTCACACTATTCCTTCCCTGTACTCCATACTTTACCCAGACTGGACTATTTTGAGTATTCCCTCCTTTCCATCTACTTTGATACTTTGAGACCTTTGCTCAGAATTTCTCCTATGCCCAAAAATCTCTTTCTACTCATTCTACAAAATTCTTATCTTCTAAAGCAAAGACGACTAGGTAGTGCAGTGCTGGGTCTAGAGTTAGGAAGACCTGAGTTAAAATCCAACTTCAGATATATACTAACCACGTGATCATGGGTAAATCACTTAATTTCTGTCTTCCTTTGTTTCTTCAAATGTAAGATAGAGGTGATAATAATAGTACTTACCTCGCAGTTTTATTGTGAGGATCAAATGAAATATTTTTTTGGAAGTTGGAAAAGCAAGGCAGTTGGGGTTAAGTGACTTGTCCAAGGTCACCCAGCTAGTTAAGTGTCAAATCTGAGACCAGATTTGAACTCAGGTCTTCCTGACTCCAGGGTGAGTGCTCTGTTCACTGTGTCACCCAGCTGCCCCGAAATAATATTTATAGAACACTTAGCACAGTGCCTAGCACATAGTAGGCACTTAATAAATGCTAATTCCTTTCCTTCCCTTTCCTTAAAGACCAACTCAAATGCCATCTCTTCCACAAATCTAGGTGGCACAGTAGATTGGGATTTGGAGTCAGAAAGACTTAAGTTTGAATCCTGCTTCAGACAGTGTGCCCAAAGTTTTGCAAACCTTAAAGTGCATCATAAGTACTGACAATTAATATTATTAGGACCTCTAGTCATTAATGACTCTCTCTCTCAGCACTTTGAATCTTTCTGGTATGTTTATATATTTTGTACATCAGTTATCAGTGTATGTGCCATACTTGCTATGAATAAAACAGGGGCTTTATCTCATCTAAACTTTATATTTTCACAAATGCTTTGCATACTGTAGGTGCTTCATAACTATCAAATGGAATTGAATTTTTAGAGAAACTTTTGATAACTGTGGATTAGAATATGGAAACTTCAAGAATCATTGAAAATACATGGGGGGAAAACCAACTCACAGTTTTAAACTTCCCCTCCACTAAACATTTTTAGCAGAGTTCTCCACACAGAGTTGGTCAGATGTGTTGATAGTTTTCTTCTTTTTGCATTCCTTTGTTCTTTTGCCCCTTCCCATGCTGGGAAGAGTCAATAGTGGCAGCATCTATCCATAGGGAGAAAGCAAGATAAAGAAATGAATTGGAAAGGTCCAGATAGCAAAGAAAGTACATGCTTTGAGCTGGAAGAATAAAGGCTTCAGCCCTATGTTAATTTATTCTCATCATTTTCTTATTCATGTTTATATCCACATTCATCTTAGGAAGGGAGTTGTGTGCAGAGTGATCTGGCCTGGGAAGAGAGGCCCAGACAGCTTAATGGGATTCCAGATGGCCATTCGCTTTATGTTCCAGATGGCATTTGTAGTAAGGGTCTTTTACACTTAACTCTGGGGGTAATCATTTTAAGCAGGAGAGACGGGATTTTGTAAAAATTCTAGAAGGAAAGGTTTTTTGATCTTGAACCTTAAGAAAGGGGAAACACAGCTTTCCAAGTCTAATTATAATTACCGAGAGCCACCTCCTGACTTTTAAGCCAAACCCAAGATTAATGTCCTGCCTTTTCATGGACATGATTTTTTTTTTTTTGTTGAGTCACAGTCAAACCAATCTCTAGTTAGTGGAAAATAGGGCCAAATACCTCATAGATGGTGTATAGATTTCCTTAAAGGGCCTTGGAAATAATTGGGAGCACAATTAACATCACTTCATCAAAAAGATTTTTAACACTATGTTTACCATTGTGCTAACTTCCCATGCGGGTGGTGAACATTGAAACTATATAATAACAGTATAATGGGGGTGAAATATGATCTAGCTTGAAGAAAGCCAGGGGACAATTATAGACACCCCACGTGTTATACTTATTTTGGGCACCATTCATTTCTTTAGGCATTTAACATGACTGGTTTAGAAAGTTGTTTTGGAAAAAGACTTTGACATTTCCTACAGAGGCTTAAGGGGAAGATTATAGTACTCATGTAGCAAATTTATATTTGCATTCTAGGTTACCATGGTGTCAGATCCTTCAGAAAAACCCCCAGAGAGGGAAGTCAGAAGGTGTTGTCTTTATAGCTAACAAGGCAAAAGAACAGAGAGGTTAAATGAGTGTCTAAGGACACATAGAAATGAATAGCAGAGTCAAATATGGAATATGTCCTGGGTACACTTAACAGATAATGGAGGTAGGATTCACTTTCCTTGGCTTCTTCAGGGATGCTTCAGATGTACTACTGAAAGGGTGCATGGAAATTGGATTTTTGTCAATTTAATCTTGTTTTCCAGTTGACTCACACTGTTATTTGAGGTTCTTCTCTTAATATTCCATTCAATTCAAAATATATTTAAGTTTTGAGGTTGATTCCACACAGACCTACTCCAGTAACTCATGTTGGTGTGAAGGTAACCATGAGTTCCCAAAGACTTTGCCACTGAAGCATATGTAACAGGTTCTTGTATGCTGGAGACACTTCGTGTGTTATTTCAGTGATGGGCCAAGACACTTGTTAGAGGACTAACCTAGCTAAGGAGAGAGAGGTATATTACCAGTGACTAGCCTCTAAGTGATGAAGTGTTTTGGTGATAGCAACACATGGAACAAAAAAATTGTTTTTTACACTATTCAGGCTTGTAGGGGTCCCTCCCTCCTTCCTTTCTCCCCCTTATATTTTTACTTGTTTATTTTTTATACCCATTTATTTTCTAACTCTTCAACTCCTTTCCCATTGAATAAGAAAATTAAAAATAAATTTCTAAAAAATTAAAGAGTCTAGCAAAAATAACTGCCATATTGCCCATGTCAAAAAAACACATCTCATTTTGCATTTTAAGTCCTTCATTGCTCTGTCAGGAGGTGAGTGTCATATTTCATCTTCAGTCTTTAGGCTCCTTGGTTTTGCACTGATCAGCATTCTAAAGTTCTTCAGAGTTGTTTTTCTTTATAATGTTGTCAGTGTATAAATTGCTATCCTGGTTCTGTTTGCCTCACTCTGTTTGAGGTCATAGAGATCTTCCTAGTTGCTTCTGAAACTGTCCATTTTGTCATTTATAATAATAACATGTCACAGTAATATCCCATTACCTTCATATACCATAATTTGTTTAGCCATTCCCCAGTAGGTGAGCGTCCAAGCCTTAGTTTCCAGTTTTTGGGCCTCCTCCCACCCCCTTTCTGATTCCACAGTGATAGTGATGGAATGTTAGAAAATGGGGCAAACAGCACAGTGATAAGAATCCCATTTTTGTAGGTACCCTACCTGTGAAATTTTTGCCCAGTGACCAACAGATTGACATGCTGTTGGAAGAACTAATCCACCTCAATATCAATATTCTCTTGATAAGTGAAACCAGACGACAAATGAAAGCTTTAGCTAAGTGGAAGGATAGGTCACACTTTCTCTTTGGAGAGATGAGCAAGGAAGGAAGTAGAGTAAATTTCATCGTGCAGAAGCAACTAGATGTACCACATGATAGGACATCTGGCCATCTCACCTCGTAGGATTCATCATTACTGTTTAGATTATTCCAGCTTGGGTACAACATGCTGTAGTGGTTAGGGCCCTGCACCTGGAGTCAGGAGCACATGCATTCAGATTCTGCGTCAGACACTAGCTGTGTGACCCTTGCTAGGCAAGTACCTTAGCTCCCATATCTGATAAGCGAGGTTGTTCTCAATGGCCTCTAAGGTCCCTTCTGGTTCTTTATCTATGATCACTTGATTAGTTTCAGATGATAAAGACTGGAGGAATGCTATGATGAACTCGATAAAATCCTACAGAGCAAGTCACTGTATATTTTGAGAATGGTAGACTTCAATATAAAGGGTGGCATATGGGAAGATGTTGAAAAATATATTGGGAAATATGGCTTTTTGTTGTTGTTCGTTTGTTCAGTGGTGTCCAGCTCTTCTTGATCCCCATGGACCATAGCATGGCAGGCAAATCTATCCTCCACTACCTCTTGAATTCTGTCCAAGTTCACATTTGTTGTGACCTTATCTATCCATCTCCTCCTCTGTTATCCCTTTTCCTTTTGCCTTCAATCTTCCCCAACATCAGGGTCTTTCCCAATGATTCCCATCTTCTCATTATATTGCTCAGGCTTGAGAAACAAAAGTGACCATAAAAGCATATAGACTATCCACATGCCTCATTAATATTTGTTTTGAATATATTCTTCCAGAAGAAAGTTGGAAGGTGCTGGATGTGGCGAACATTGAAGAGTATCAGAAAATTTGAAATTGAGTCTTTTAGCAGGCAGAAAGTGACTGGTTATTAATGTGATCATTATATTAGAATCAGCTATTTGTGTGCAGTTAGAGTATCCACTGGTTAGAGCAAAGGTCACAGTCAGCATCAAATGAGAAGAAATGCTAAAGATGAGGAAAAGATATTTCACACAGTTATAGCGGCTTCAGCCTGACTTATGAAAAATGGGAAATTTTTTTAAAAATGTATTTGTAGGGTAAGGAAAATTTGAGACTCTGAAGGTTGTGCTTGTGATGAAGACAAATAACATATAGTGGAGCTAGCTATACAGGAAATGAAATACAGGAGATTGTGACCAGAGAGGGGAATTTCAATGTTGAGTCTTGAAGGGAAAGAAATTTTGAATAATTCTGAGCTCCCATATGCAACTAACCAAATGGGTAGCGTAAGCAGAATGGAGGGAGGATGGTTGTTAGCAGGTCACGTAAGTCATCATGTTTATGTGGAAGATGGCCAAGAAAGAGGAGGAAAGGAAGACTTTAGCTACGGACAGACATGGTAAAAATAGAACATTTGGTTGACCTTCAATTACCAAGGCTCTTAATGGTTTAGCTTGAAGCTTCTCTGTCTCATAACTCCCTCTGTCAAGTAGTGAGTCATAGAATATTAGAGTTGTGAGAGACTTTGGTCATCTTCTAGTTCA
>JAQQSV010019866.1:0-11101 GCA_028646515.1 Pseudochirops corinnae | reverse complement strand
AAACCCTAGATTCCTTTTTTGGGGAAAAGAAAGATCATGGGAGAGAGAGGGAGGAGGAGAGTGCAGCCAGAGCGCCCCCACCAGAGGCCTCCAATAAACATGAAGAATGCCTTAAAGCTAGAGATGAGCTGAAGAAGGATTTTGAAAACCAAATAAGGGAAATGAAAGAAAAATTGGGAAGAGAAATAAGAATGTTGCAGGAAAATCATGAAAAGAGAGTCAGCAGTATGACTGAAGAAATCAACACCCTAAGAATGCCTGAAAGTCTTCTATTTCATTGATGATCATATTTTCCCCTGAAGCATTATACTCAGTTTTGCTGGGTAGGTGATTCTTGGTTTTAATCCTAGCTTCTTTGACCTTCAGAATATCATATTCCAAGCCCTTTGATCCCTTAATGTAGAAGCTGCTAGATCTTGTGTTATCCTGATTGTGTTTCTACAATAGTGAAATTGTTCCTTTGTGGCTGCTTGTGATATTTTCTCCTTGACCTAAAAAATCTAGAATTTGACTATGATATTCCTAGGAGTTTTCTTTTTGGGATTTTTTTTTTCAAGAGGTGATTGGTAAATTCTTTCAATTTCTATTTTGCCCTTTGGTTCTAGAATAACAGGGCAATTTTCCTGGAGAATTTCTTGAAGGATGCTTTCTACTCTTTTTTTGATCATGGCTTTCAGGTAGTCCAATAATTTTTAAATGATCTATCCTGGATCCATTTTCCAGGTCAGTGGTTTTTCCAATGAGATATTTCACATTGCCTTCTATTTTTTTTTATTTGTTTGGATCTGTTTAATCGTATCTTGATTTCTCATAAAGTTATTAGCTTCCAGTTGCTCCAATCTAATTTTGAAGGAATTATTCTTTTCAGTAAGTTTTTGAAATTCTTTTTCCATCTGGCCAATTTGGCTTTTTAAGACATTCTTCTCCTTCTTGGCTTTTTGGATGTCTTTTGCCATTTGAGTTAGTCTACTTTTTAAGGTGTTATTTTCTTCAGAAATTTTTTTGGGGCTCCCTTAGCAGGGTGTTGACTCACTTTTCATGATTTTCTTGCATCATTTTCATTTTTCTTCCCAGTTTTTCCTCCACTTCTCTTAATTGATTTTCCAAATCCTTCTTGAGGTCCTCCATGGCCTGTGACCAATTCATATTTTTCTCGGAAGCTTCTGTTGCAGGAATTTTGACTTCGTTGTCTCTTCCAGTTCCATACTTTGATCCTTTCTGTCCCCCAAAAAGGATTTTATAGTCTTATTGCTCTTCCTCATCTTGTGAATTACTTGACTTTTGAGCTCTTTGTCATGGTAGAACTCTGCTTATAGAATGGAGAGAGCTTTGTCCTAAATTGCTGGGGTTTTCATAGCTGCTAGAGCTATTAGTTGGGTGCTCTCTCTACAGCCCTCACAAGCTCTGGCTCACTGGCCACACACCCTTGGACTATCACCCAAGACCTTGGTCAAGATCCAGGCAGGTCAAAGCAAGAGCAATTATCCTCTGAATTTTCTCTTGGTCCCACTACAATCTGCAGGCTGGGAGCTCTGAAAGCAGCCACATGGCACTGCCATGCCTCCTGCCACTTCTTGCCCCAGGGGCAGGGGTTGGACCACACTGTTCCTTCCCCCTTACAGTTCCCAACTGACCTTTTATTTTCTCTGTGGTGTTTATGGGTTCAGGAGTCTGAAAATTGCCACAGTTGCTGGTGATTCACTCTCCTGAAGTTGGCTCTGGCCTGGCTGGGCGCTGGTTGGGGCTGTCCTGGAGCCAGAACCATAGTTCATTGGAGACTGCACTTGGCTCCCAGTGTGCTATGATAGACCTTTTCTATCAGCCTGTCAGGCTGTCTTCAGCTGGAGATTTGTTTCTCTCTGTCTCTTTGTGGGTTCTGTAGCTTTAAAAATTGTTTAGAGTCATTTTTTTTCCAGGTGTTGGAGATAGTTGAAGCTGAAGCCCATGCCAAGTTTGTGCTTTTACTCTGCCATATTGGCTCCACCTCCCTAGTATTTTACTCTTGAGAATTTAACCATCTCAGGTGGGCCAGATTCTTTCTATATAATAATAGGCCATTGGCTACTACTTATCTTGAGTCATTTGACATGTGCTCTCCAAAAATCTCGTATGAATTTCAGACTATGCCTCACTTTCTCCTCCTTTTCCATCATGAACTTTATGATAGAATTTTCCACTATGATTTCCATTATTTTTGCTTTCACTATCTCCTGTCAGAATCAAGTCCAAGCCATTAGTTTCTTTTGTTTCTTCCTTAACCTTTTGAGTATGAAATTATCTTTAAAGCAAATCAATAATAAATCAACTGCTCTTCCTATTTCAATCAATCAATAAACCCTTCTTTGTGCTGTCAATTAACTTCCTATTATGTGCCAGACACTATGCTAAATACTGGGGATACAAAAAGAGCCAAAAAAGAGTCCCTGCCCTCAAGAAGCTTGCAATCTAATCAGGGAGACAACATGTAAACAAATAAATACAAAGCAAACTACATTCAGGATAGATATGAAATAATCAACAGAGGGAATGCACTAGAATTAAGAGGGGTTAGGAAAGGCTTTCTGTAAAAGGCGGGTTTTAGTTGACCTTTAAAGGAAGTCAGGGAAGGAATAAGGATGTGATAGTCTCTATGTACTCTGCTCTAATCATACTACAACAAGTTTTGTGTTCAGTCCTGGGTATCACAATTTAAGGATATTGGTAAGCTTTAGTGTTTCCAAATGAGGACAAACAAGAAGGTGAAAGCCTTGAGTCTATTCCATATAAAGATCAATTTAGGAACCATGAATGTTTAAATTAGAGAAAAGAAGACTTGGTGGGACATGATAGTTGTGTTCAAATATTTGAAGGTCTTTCATGTGGAAGAAGACGTAGATCTTTTCTTCTTGGCCCCAGAGAAAAGAACTCTATGCAGTAGGTAGAAGTTACAAAGAGACAAATTAAGACTTGAAGTCGGGAAGAATCTCTTAACAATTACAGCTGTCCCCAAGTGGGATAGACTGCATCAACAAATGGTGGGTTCCTACTGTGAGGGATAACTTGCAGTGAAGTTTCCCCATTCTGAACATCCTATTGCATTCTTATTTCTTCTTTATACTTTGTAACTAAGTTCAGTATCATGTCCCTATATATATGGGGTCATTGTGTATTTCAAGGTAATGTAAGAGCTATTGGGTATTAATACAATTGATTGGATTATCTATTGAGACCAAATTAGAGGCATTTTTAGTTTGGGCATGAGTAAGGTGAGAAAACAAAGTGAAACTTCCCAAATTTAGGGTGGTTTCACCACCTATTAGGCCTAAGTTTAGAAGTCACCTGACCTTATATGAATCTGGGGCTTAGAGCCATGGAGACCCTCCCCAGTGCCACCTCAGCACAAGATATGCCAAATAAGGACAAAACTGCTTTCCTGGCTTTATATTGGACACTTACATGTTTCTGTGTTCTTTGTCTCAGAAGTAGATTCCTGCACTTAGATTATGAGCCAGCCTCCCCTCCAATGGGAGTGAAGGCCAATTGGGGGTTGGGAGATTTCTGCGTTAGAAGGGTATATAACTGTGTGCTTGCTTTCTGCAAATCACCTTTCTTGCCTGATGCCTGATCAGAGCAGAGATGCCCTTTCTCACAAAATAATAATAAAATTCCTTTTTGTTTTCACCTTGAGAAGTCTCCCTATTTTATTTAAGTTGGTGGTCTCTGATCCACCTGTATGTAACCATATAAGTTCATAGATTTTATTGTAACTCTCTTCTTGAAAATTGTTTTTTATGAATGATAGGTCCTTTTTTTCTGTTACTCTTAATTGCTAATTTTATTCATCATATCATGATAGATAGAAGATCTGGTATGAATTATCTCTCTCTCCTCCCTCTTTGTCAAATGTGTAAGACTACAAGCAAATAGATTTTTTCCAGCTCTTGTTAAGTGGGTTCCATCCCTGACCATGAGTTCATTTTTCCTCCATTGTCCAGAAATCCACATTTCATTCTCCAACATCATTTTATTAGCCATCTGTTAAATCTAAAATCTATTACTTCTGAATGTTCCATAATCAAATGGCCTTAGCAATGAAAAACTACCTGTACCCTTAGGCACTGAGATTTGCATGTGAGTGAAGGGAACATCCACATCAGTGAGATCATAGATTCATTGAAGTGTTGGAGTAAGTCTTCCTCTATCCCTTTTAGTCTTTTCTAGGTCAGAGATCAAGTTGTATTTCTCCTTTCTGGGTGTTTTGGTAAAAGAGCAAACATTATTTTCTCCCTAAGATTTCTGCAACAATCTCCTTGCTTCTCAAATTTATCTAAATGAGATTCTACATACTTTGTCTTCTTTTTTGTAGCTTACTTGGATAACTATCATGGCTAACTGCAGTGTCGAACTGCCTGATTGCCATAGGGATGGGCAAGTGAGGCTCAATTTCTTTATTGAAAACATCATCTTTTCTCTTGACAGGATGACATCTATTTGCTCAAGTGCCTTTAATTGCTAAGTAACTCCATGCTTCCTCACCCTAAGTCGAAGTCAATCCAATTATCTAATTAACTCTAATTATCTGCTATGTTTCCCACTGTTCACTTTTCTCCATATGTCTTCAGATTCCACTTTGGTCACTTGGATCTCTGTTAAAATCTCTTTTAAGATGAAGTACTCAGATCTGAATTCAATACTTCATAGAATTACACAGTCCTAAGAGCAGGAGGAAATCTTTGAGATCATCAAGTCCATATCCCTCATTTTACAAATAAGAAAACAGAAACTCTCATTTCTCAAATATGTAGAAAAGGAATCAAATTTTTAAGACTACAAGTCATTCCCCAATTGACAAATGATCAAAAGGATATAAAGAGGCAGTTTGCAGATGAAGAAATCAAAGCTAGGAAGAAAATGTCCTAAATCACTATTGCTTAGAAAAAGTACAAATTGATCTAGAAAGACCAGAGTTTAAATGGTGACTGAAGCAATCTACATGCTATCGTTCTTTTTCATGTTTGGTTTTCTTTCTTTTTTCCCATTGTTCACTCCTTTGGTTACAATCCTTCTATACAATCAGACTATACTGTACAATGTGAAAGTATTTGCAGATCCTATACTTGATTGCATGCCACCATGGGGGGGGGAGGGGAAGGAGGGGAGAAAATTTGAAACTCACGGGATTGTGGGACTGAATCTTGTAAACTAAAAGTAAATAAACAAGTCAATGAACATTTTAAAAAGTCAAAAAAAGGGAAAAAGTACAAATTAAAACAACTCTAAGGTACCATCACACACCTTTCAGATTGGCTAATATTACAGAAAAGGAAAATGATAAATGTTGGAGGGGATGTGGGAAAATTGGGTACTAATGCATTGTTGGTGGAGTTGTGAACTGATCTAACCATTCTGGAGAGCAATTTGGAATTATACCCAAAGGGCAAACTGTGTATACCCTTTGCTCCAGAAATACCACTACTAGGTCTGGATCCCAAAGAGACCATAAAACAGAGAAAAATACATACATGTACAAAAATATTTATCATAGCTCTTTTTGTGGTGGCAAAAGCTGGAAATTGAGGGGATGCCCATTAAGTTGGGAATGGCTGAATAAGTTGTGGTATATGAATGTCATGGAATAAGATTGTACCATAAGAAATGAGGAGAAAAATCTGGAAAGACTTATATGAACTGATGCAAAGAAAACAAGGAGAACATCATATACAGTAACAGCAAGATTGTTCAATGATCAGCCGTGAATAACTTGGCTCTCCTCAGCAATACAATGATCCAAGACAATTCCAAAGGACTTGAGAGGGAAAATTCTGTCTACATCTTGGGAAAGAGTTGTTGTAGTCTGAATACAGATAGAAGCATACCATTTTCACTTTTTAAAATTTTGCTTTGGGGGTGACTAGGTGGTGCAGTGAATAGAGCACTGGCCCTCGAGTCAGGAGGACCTGAGTTCAAACGCAGCCTCAGACACTTAACACTTGGGCAAGTCACTTAACCCCAATTGCCCTGCCTTCCCCCCTCCAAAAAGCAAATATATATATATATATATATATATATATATATATATATATATATATATATATATATAAATTTTGTTTTTCTTTTTGGTCTATTTCTTCTCTCACAACATAACTAATATGGAAATATGTTTATGTGATTGCACATATTTAACCTACATCAAATTGCTTACTGCTATAGGGAGAGGGGAGAGGGGGCAGGGAGAAAATGTAGAACTAAAAAAAAATGAATATTAAAAATTATCTTTACATGTAATTAGAAAAAATAAAATACTATAATTTTTTGTTAAAAAGAGACATTATCCCACAACAATTCCCAAAATTTTCATGGTGCTTAAAAACAAACAAACAAATAAACAAAACAGAAGCCCAAGGAGATTATTTTCCCAAGATCCTATATCTATGCCATGACAGAATTGGAATTTGAAATGAGGTCATTTGGCTCCCAATCCAATGTACTTTCTACTATGTTTCCATCATCTATTCCTTTACCTTCCCCAAACTCTTCACTATCATTGCATGTGCTCTAACTGCAAAAGCTAGAGGTACTTTCACTTTTCTTATTCTGGACACTACTTTTGATAAATTAACTTAAAATCTTAATGCTTTATTTTTGCTAGCCTTGTCATAGTATTGACTCATATTGAGCTTCTGGTGACCTAATATCTCCAATATATTTTTCACATTAACTTTTGTTTAGTCATATATTCACTTGATAAATGGGTTTTGGAGCTTAATTACTTTCTACTTTCTCCCATAGTTTCATATCATTATATTCAACTCACTGCCTCTAGTTAAAATCTTTTTGGATCCCAATCCTATCATCTGATGTTTTATAGTTGACCCTTTCAGTTTTGTAATCATCTGTGATCCTGATAATGACATCATCCCATACCTTTAACCAAATGTTGAACAGTGCAAACCAAAGACAGATTCCTGGGACATTCTACTGGAGATATCTGTCCTGATCAATATTAATTCATTTGTTTCCACTCTTTTTGTCCTATTTAATTAGTTCTGGGTACACCTAACTTTGTTATCACGTTGCACAGAGGTATAAAACATGTGGCAATCAGGTCTGGCCTACAACATTCCTGCCTCCAAGTCAGAATAAAATATAACTGGGAAAGAGTTAACAAACTAAGTAAAAATACAATAAAACATAGACAATATTACATTTTAAAACGAAATCGATAGGTGGTCTGAAGGTGGCCCTATTTCTGTTTGAGTCTGCCATGATGGATCTAGCTCAGATTTCAGCTCCTTATTTATAAGAATCTTATTAGAGACTTTTTTTCAGATGAACATTTTGTCTTTGGCATTCCTTTAATCTATCAGTCTAATGTCTGTCAAAGAGGAGTCTGTGAAAGGTGCTTGATATTTATAAATAATTTGTTTGGTTAACTACTTTGATTTTTATGGAGGGAGTTGAATTGACCTCACAGGTCTCTTTTAGCTCTGAACTCTTTAACGTTCCTGTAACTCTTCAAGGAATGTGCCAACTTGAGTTACTCAGCCAGATCTTTGTGCTTTGAGTGATCCTGCCCCCACTTCCTGGGGTTGACCTGGATATGAAGTGTCATATTTATGGTAGATAGTACAGGTCTGTTGAAATTTGTGCACATAGGGAGACAATTGTAAACCTGGGATTAGAAGGAAAGGGTATTGTACGTGCTATGTACGTGGGTTCTACCATAGTGGGTAAGAATGCTGTAGGTGGCATGGGGCTCCATTCCTCTGGTTTGATTCCTCCTCCATCCATCTGCTTTTGCTCTTGCCCCTCTCTATTTGACTAGATTACTTGCCATTTATTTTATTTTTTTAAAAATTTATTTACTTTTAGTTTACAACATTAATTTTCCACAATCCCTTGAGTTTCTTTTTTTTTAAATTTTATTTTAGTTTGCATCATTCATTTCCACAAGATTTTGAGTTACATATTTTCTCCCCATCTTTCCCCTACTCACCACCCCAAAACAGCCATCCCAGTGTATCCCCCCTCCCCCAGTCTATTATCTCCTATGTCACTTTTCGGTAGCTGCCATTTATTTTAGATTGAAAGGAAGATCATACATCATCGATTTAGTACTGGAAGGGAGTGCAAAGTTCATCTAAATCCAATCCCTTACTTTATAGATGAAGAATTGAGGCTAAGAGACTTGCCCAAGCTTATATAGATCATAAGTGTCTTTGATGGGATTTGAGCTCAGTTCTTCTTGACTCTAAATACAGAACTCTATCCATTATACCATGGCACTTCTTGAGACTTATGTGTATTTCTGTATACTGTGAGAAACAACATATGAAAAATAGAATAGCATAGAAAGCAAAAGGGGATATTTCTATATATAAATTATAGCGTTATCAGGTGTGGGTATTTTTCAAAAGCATCTTAAAGAAATATTCAGCTACCTCTGACCCTTATTGAACATTTTATGACATTAATTAATTATGAAATTAACCTAATTTGAGGTCCAACTGGGGGAGCTTGGGGAGAAGCTCTGGAGTTTCAGGTTTTATGAGTCTACTATCTAAAGCTTGAGCTCTAGGTGTGAGAGTCTTGAGGTCCCAGGAGGTAGCATGGTATAGTGAATACTGTACTATTTCTGGAGTCAGACTACCTGGGTTCAGATGCTGAGGTGGACAGTTTGGATGAAAAGCATTCTCTCCTTGGGACTGAGATTGTTTCTCCTTACCATACCTATTCCTTATCACCTGACTTTTTGGAGTGAAATATATGTGTGAATGAAATAAATATGTGAGGGTTTTAGTACATGGGAAAGGTCCCATTTCTACATACTTTCCTTTCTCTGCAAAACTATAAGGCTTAAAAATACAGATTACAAATACAATTCATAAACTGCTCTGTATCCCCAAACAATCTAAACTGGAAAGTTGATGATGGCAAAATAAATTATCCAGAATTCCCCTTCTCTCCGCTACTTATAACACTCTATGGCAAAACTCTAACTTAGGACACAATTAAAATTACTTTTCTTTATCTAGAAAACCATTGTTAAAACTAGAAATAACCAGTAATCAAAATTTAAGATAATATAGAAACACTTAGTAATGACCTATACTTCCCATTGCATCAGGCAATAAAACAAAAGGGAGAGAAATAGAGAGGGTAGTATGTCTACTTAGCTGGTTAGGCTTACAATCAGTCACCTGGAAAGTGTCCCCCAGCTCCTGCTATTGCTGCTCCTTCTCCTGCTCCTACTGCCCCTCAGTCTTTCCAACTTTCTGTCCACAATTCTCTCCCCATATCTCTCTCCAGAGAATTTTAAAGATTGCAAATGTAATGGAAAATCCACCTCCTAGTTTGAGGTCCTCAATAACTTAATTTCTTCTTGATAGGGAAAGAAATATAATTTCTAGGTCTTTAGCGACCCCTGGAAAGGCCAAACTTTACTAGAATGTCTGTTATGCTTACTACCAGCATAGCAAGTTGCTTTATTGCCTTGGGCTTCCATTTTCTCACCTGTAAAATAAGGGGATTGGATTAGATGGTCTCTGAGATCTCTCCCCATTCTAAATATGAAATTCTGAAATACTTCCTTACTAAATCTTTTCTGCTCTTAATTTTCTTTCTTTCTGGATTTCAAGCCTTCTCTGTTGACTTGACAGTAGTAGTATTTGCTTCAGAATCATCTGATTGGGGCTTTCATGTCCCTTCTTCAGTTACCTGTATGAGAGGTAGGCTTCTCTTTGTATCCTCGCAAACCATCACCCCTGAATATCAAGCCTCTGTCTCCCTCCATAGATCCCCATATTCTAACCCTTGTAAATTTCCAGATACATTCACAAATTTATTTTCTTTTTCTCTCTTCCTTTCTCCCTGTTTTTGTTCCCTTCTCTTCCCTTCTTCTTTCCCTCCCTTTTCCCTTTCCCTTTCCCTTTCCCTTTCCCTTTCCCTTTCCTTTTCCCTTTCCCTTTCCCTTTCCTTTTCCCTTTCCCTTTCCCTTTCCCTTTCTCCCTTTTCCCCCTCTCTATCCATTTCTTCCTCCTTTCTTCCTCTCTCCCTGCAATTTCTTGGTGCTTTTCTCATTCTGCTTCCCTCTCTTCCACCCCCAGAGTGTGGCTTTGCCCTTGGTGCCGAAATTTCTTCTACCTTGGGTTTTAGACTGATGGGATCTTTTAAACCTAGCCCCAGGGGAGGCTCCAAGCCTTCCTGTTTGAACTTTGTGTTCCATACATTTCTTCCAGCTCAAGGTACTCCCCACACACTGACCTGCTTCAGTGGAGACACTGCCCTCCCTCCACTCTCACCATAGTCTGCTTCTGTTTCCCTCTCATTGACCAAACTGAGAGAACAGGCACATTTATTGCCAATGGGTCCCGGATATCTATTGATGTTAATTAGACAGAAAGTTTTTTTTTTTTTTAGTATTTTCTAAGTATCTAAAACTACTGTGAGTATTGTGGGGGACGTTAAAATGTGTCACTAATGATAATAATGATAAGGGATGCAAAAACAATGTATTCCCTGTCCTCTGAGGGTAGATCTTTCATCTGAATTCTGCTTTCCCCTAAGTCAGGGAGTAGGATCAGAGGTTTGAGAGGATAAGGGAAGCTGAGTGCCGCAGAATTCGTGTTTTCAAATTGTGGTTCTGGAGAAGACTTTTATGAGTCCCTTGGATAGCAAGGAGATCAAATCAGTCAATTAATTTAGTTCAGGCTATTCACTGGAAGGTCAAATGCTAATGCTGAAGCTTAAATACTTTGGCCACATAATAAGAAGACTGGACTCATTGGAAAAGCCCCTGATGTTGGGAAAAATTGGAAGCAAAATGAAAAGGGTATGGTAAAGGATGAGATGGATAGAGAGTGTCATGGAAATAATGAATATGAACTTGGAGAGACTTTGAGAGATAGCAGAAGACAGAAGAGCCTGGTGTGCTGTGGTCCATGGAGTCATAAAGAGTTGGACATGCCTGGTTTTGCTTTTTTTCTTTTTTTTTTTTCCTCTTTTCCCAGTGATCACTCATTGGTTACAGCCCTTCTATATGACCAAACTATTGTACAATGTGAAAGTATTTGCAGATCCTATACATGATTGCACGCCACCATGGGGGGGGGGAAGGGAGGGG
>JAQQSV010019865.1:0-11101 GCA_028646515.1 Pseudochirops corinnae | reverse complement strand
ACCCACTGCCCAATCACAAAGCTACAAGGCACGGGCATTCCTGGAAAACAAGCCTGGCGCCACAGGCTCCATGTGACCACATTCAGCCTATTAAGGAACAGAGTATACTTTCAAATATCCAAGGGTCCTCAGAGTCACGTAGCCACATTAGCAAAGGGCCTAGGGGCAGGGAAGATCTTTAGATTCCCATAACACCCTTTCACAGGGGTGACAGGGGTCACCTAAGACCATTGGAAAACAGTTCTTTATCTGTTTCCAGGCGGGTCCGCCCACATGCAGATGCTCCAACATATGATTATTAAAGGGTCACAGCATTAGGAAGGTTGAGAACCACTGCCTTAGAGCCTTATGGTCTCCAGAGGAGGTGGATGGGAAAGTGAGACTGCCACATGTAGCTCCACCCCCAGCTTTGCCCTGCTGCCTACAATTTACATTTCCTGAACTTCCAAGCAATCTCTGCCCTGTTAGGGATAATAGGGATGGATAATTTTCAATAACCAAAGAAGAGAAATGGTTAGAATCTAAGAGCATTTCTTGGTGCTCACCCCCTGAGTATTTCTGAGTCTTAAAACTATAAAAAATAGTATGCTTCTCAGGGAAAGGTGGGAAATACACTTAATCCAACCTAAAGTAGCTATTGGACATTTTGTCAATGCCTAACCCTCCTTGTTTGAATTCAGCTGTTTGTTCTGAGTCAGTCTGGATGACTCCATTTTAAGATCTTGTTTAAAACTTTTGAGTATGTCAGAGTTAACCCTATTGAGATAGTGGGGATAAACATGCTCCCTGACCCTATCACCTCATAATTATGTGTTCCAATCAAAACACTTGGGGAAAAGCTCCAGTGGCACTAACCCCATCTCGTCATGATTATGTGTTCTAATCAAAATACCTTTGCCCTTATATGGAAATTGAGTACTCCTATTCATAGAAAGTATGGAGGCTGACCCACTCAATAATTACTGTCTTGGTATGTTGAATAAACTCCTTTTAACTTTCTTTTCCTCAGTTTACCTTATCAGTGTTAAACCTGAACAAAGAATATTTTTCCTTTTAATATCTGCTTGGATAAATGAATTTATTAACTGTTCCCTGGTTGACATAATCTTGGATAAGAGTAATACTTTCTGGGAAGGGAGTAAAGTCTTAAGATACTCTATTAAAAGATTGTGACTAAAAAAAGACTTTGAATGTAAGAATGAAATTTTTCTTATGCAAGCAACACTTAATGTGGCAGAGGGATATAATTTTAGTCTGATACTGTCTAAGGGAAGCAGAGTGATGAACCCTATGGCCCCAATCTTCTGCTCCCCTCCTGATAGGAATCAAAATTTCTGAAGGCATATTAGGTAAGTTTCCAGAGATTTCTATTCTTGCATTTAGAATAGCCCCTGTGTATAAATATGTAACCTACATGGGCAATATGCATGCATACTTACTTATATGCATATGTATGTATTTGTATATACACTCATCTATACATATACGTGTACAATACACATATACATGCATAAATATGGATATAAGCCTGCTTCATATGGACATTGTAATGTCATTCAGTCTTCTAAAGCTATGTTCACTTATGATCTTGAAACATGCTACATAATGTGTTAGTGAAATATAAGTTTTCTTGAGAAATACAATCTTTGGTACAAGTGAGGTGATAGTCCTGCTATATTCTGTCCTAGTCACATCACATCTACATTGTTATGTTCAGTTCTGGCAACCACGTTTTTGGAAGAAACATTAATAAAATCAAGTATCCAGGAGAAAGCCAACAGGAAAATGAAGAGGCTTGAAATCATGTCGTGAAAGGATTAGTTGAAGTAACTAGGTATGCTTAATCTGGAGAAAAGAAAATTCATGGGAAACATTATAAGACTAGAGAATGAATTTGTGGTTTTATTGGTAGAGAATTCTCAGGTAAGGAAACTCCCTCTACCAAAATACTTTGGCATCTTTTCTGCAGGTTGTGGTCTTGAAGATTGCCTAGAACTCTGGGAGCTCTAAGTGATTTGTCCAGGTACATAAAGCCAGTATATGTTGGACAAATAGAAATATGTATAGGATATCTATATCTGTTTATGTCTAAAAATATCTATCTCTAGAATGGGGTGGAGGAGGGAAGAAAAAAAGGTAGAGAGGGAAATTCCATGATAACTTTATTTTGTATTTAAAAGGAATAGAAAGTTGTACGTAATAGAATTTCAGTTTCATGTGAAATCATTGTTTTCATTTTACTATATTATGGAAATGTTTTATTCTATAAATTAAAATTTGTTATTATTTTTTAAAATTGTGACTTGAACCCAGGTTTCCTAGTCTCCTGTTTGGTTTCAAGTATGGCTTATTTCCTTAGTTTTACAGGGTAATACCAGGAGTAATGGGGAGAAGTTGAAATAACTTCCTTATTTAATGGACACTGCTAAATATTTGATGAGTTGAAGAAGCAGATTTGGGCTTGATGTGAGAAAAAAATTCTTGACAATCCTGACTGCCCCAAAGTGGGATGAAATAGTTTGAGAAGTGATGGTGTATTCAGGGTGGGACTGCTTGTTGAGTTCAAGGTAGAAAAATACCCTTTCAAGTAGGAGTGCAGTTGATCTTGAGGTCATTTCCAGCTCTGAGATTCAGTGATTCTATAAATGAAGAACAAAGACCTGATGTTTAATGCTAATTGAATCTCTTCTGCATCTTTGCAATATTGTGACTGAATTTTGTCCCCCTCGCTACCCTTTGCCCATACCCCAATGATGCACAGTTTCTAACTATTTAGGTTCTAGTTTCAGTTTTGTTAGCTTAGATTAGATCTTAGTCTCTAGGTTAGATCTTAGCCTCTTAGTTTCATCTGTGAAATAGGCATGTCCCAGAATATTATCCTCAAAGGATCAATTGAGATAATACATTTAAAGCTCTGGTAACTATAAAATGCAGTCTTAATGTAAACACTAGGCATCTCTATTCCTTGTTAACTGAAACCCAGACCAATTTCCATCAAACCTTCTGCAAATACTTTTCAGCATTAAGTGGTTCTCCCTTGACGGGACTACCTGGAGTAGCTTGGTGGACTCAGCAAATTGCAATGTGGAATCTCTACCCTACTATATAGTAGTGGTTCATATCTTTTTATTTAAATGATTATCACTATAGCAACACTCTTAATTAGTTGGTAAGACTAATTCTTTATGCTAGGTCATTATATTAAAACTGTAATTTAATCATGTTAAATTAGTTTTTTAAAAAGATATTTTAATGTTAAAATAGCATATAATGAAATAAAGACATCAGTCTGAAGATCATTTTGTGCCCTTGTGCAGTAACCATGTGAAAAATTACATTTAAAAACTGTTCTGTTGTGTTCAAAATGTGATAACATTTTTCATTAGGAAAGATATTCCTCCCACCCACCCTTAAAAAATAGTCTTTAAAAAATAAGTTCTGTCATCAGGAACCCAGGTGTAAAAACTACTAGAATCTCTGCTTTGTAAAGATGTGCTTTTTAATGCCAATGACCCATTCATTAGAAAGGAGGGGAAAAGCAAGGGCAAAGCAAAGAGAACAATTACAATCTCCCAGGTAACAGTCTTCTCAGTGGAAATCATCACATGGCTTAGATGAAAAAAAAAAAACCTTTTGAAGAGATGGAATTTCAGCAGGTTTGTCTTTTATTTGCAATTTTTGTTATCAACAGGAAGAGGAAAGATTTAAGTTGAAGAGAGTGTTGAAAAATACCAAGCAGGGAGCACAAAGCCATCCAGTGATTCCTAAGGTCTCTTTTAGCTCGAAAATCATTGCCCTATGCCATTAAATGGGTTTATAATCAAAGTTATTTCATCTATAGCAAACTACGCATTCTTCCTTCCTTCCTTTTTTCTTTCCTTCCTTCCTTCCTTCTTTCCTTCCTTCCCTTCCTCTATGTATCTCTCTGTCCCTCTACCTCCTTCCTTTCTTTCTCCTTCCTTCCTTCCTTCTTTCCTTCCTTTTTTACAGAAGACTCACAAATTTAAATAGTTAGCCCTAGTTTCTCCTACAACCAACTCCTGCACCTGCAACAGATCAGATACTTCAAAGTAGATGTCACAAAGGTATCAAACTCAACGTGGCCAAAACTGAACTCATAATCATTTGCTCCAAACCTACTCCTCTTTCTACCTTCCCCCTTTCTGCTGAGGGTAGTGCTATCCTTCTAGTCACCTAAGGTTGCAACCTTGGTGTTACACTATGCTCCTGACTTTCCCTGCTTTAGATTGTCTGTCAGTTGCCAAATCTTGTCATTTCTACAAACACACCTCTTACATCTCCTACCTTATTTCTACTCAAACAACTTAAAGTTCTAGTTCTTATACTTCTGCCTGTATGACTGTGGGCAAATTATTTAACTTTTCTTGTTCTCATTTTCTGTATTTGAAAAAAAAAATGGAGATAAGTTCTATAGTAACTACTTTGAGAAGTTGTTGTGAGGCTCAAATGAGACAATGTGTCTGAGGTGTTTTATAAGCCTTAAAATGCTTTGAAAAGGTCAACTATCACAATATGAGGTTTATAGATATTTCTTAGGCACTTTAATACCCATCATAAACTACAGTGCCCTGCCATAGACACAGGAAATTTTCAGTTGAAAATGTATTCAATGGATGGAGGGGAAAAAATTGGAGGGTGACACCATAACTGTTACATCTGTTCAAAAAGATTTCACTCCCATGCTACCCCCCACTTGTGTGTAGACTTTTCCCTAAGTATATAAAGTACATGAAGGCAGAGATTCTTTTTATTTCTTGCATCTGTATTTAAAGAGCTTAGCTCAATGATTGACATGTGGTAATGACTTAATAAATACTTTTTCCATTCATTCATCCAAAATATTTGAATAATTAAATATTGTTAACCAGACATAAGTGTATGCCTTTCAAATTAGACTTTATTTTAGGGCAACTAGGCAGAACAGTTGATAGAGAGCCAGGCATGGAGTTAGGAAGACTCATCTTTGTGACTTCAATATGGCCTCAGATGCTTGAGAACTGTGTTACCCTGCGTAGGTCACTCATACTGTTTGCCTTAGTTTCTTCATCTGTAAAATGAGCTAGAGAAGGAAATAGCAAATCGCTCTAGTATCTTTGCCAAGAAAATGCCACATGGGGTCACAAAGAGCCAGACGTAACAACAACAAACAGCCTAGATTTCTTTAAATAACTAAACTCTTAAGAGCATGACAATTTAGATAACAATGACTAAATGATAACATGGAAAATGATTTTTCGCATTTTCCAGTATGGCATTCTGCGCTTGGTTGACAGCATTCATTGGTATTTCCTTGGAATTATTGTTCACTATAGAAAAGTTTTTTCTTCCTCCTTTTTTAGCATATTTTATTTTTCTTCTTCTCTTGTCATTCTTTGCTGCTTACTCTTTGATTTATCTAAAACTTTCTTTTATTTCTGGGTCATTAGTTGCTTGTTTATGCAGATAGGCCAGGGTGAGCTTCAATTCTACTGGTGACTTTCCTAGTGAAAAAGGAGGCAAGGTAATAAAAAGAGATTAGAAAGGATGTTATTTTGTTATTATCAAAAGGAACTCACATAATCACCATCAGAAGTTGACTTGAAGAAATCTTGTTAATTCATGACAATTCAATGATTCTGTGCTCCTGTACACAAATTTGTATTTCCTCCTGAAATTTCTTTGTAATGCTTTGAATATCTATCTATATTTGGTGAAGGGAATATAGCTCTAAACCCTGAATCCAAAGAACTGGTGGGAGCTTTGGAATTTCACATATCCTTTGGGTGTCTGGTGAAAGGGCTTAGCAATGACATGGGGACAAAATACAAAAGCTTTAAGTCTGAAGTCTTGGGGTTCAGAAACCAAAGCTCTTCCCAGACTCTCAAGGTATTACCTCATTCCTCACCACTACTCATTTCTTTGCACTTGTCTTCACAATTTCTTTGCTATATAGATTATGTTGTGGGGATCTGGATCACTCAGAGTGAATAGTTGAGGAAAAAAATTGAAAGGAAAAATAAAACCCAGAAATGGCAGCCTTCAGGAAAGGAATAGTAAAACTTGAACTTAAAAATTGTCTGACACTGTTTTGGCATAGTCTTTGCAGACATGCAAATTACATGTGAATTTGATCAAGAGCTTGCTTTTTTAACTCCACAAACCCATCCTGGAAAATCATATGGAATTCATTTCTGTATAAAGTTGCATACTGTGGAGACTGTGGGATGCTCCTGTTGCCCATTTTTTATGATCTAGTCACATGAATGCCCCGCTATCTTGGTGATGTAGTGGGCAGCATGCTAAATTTAAAGAAATCAAGAGGCAGGTTCCATTCCAGCCTCAAATACTCAGTTCTATGTTCTTCTACAGGATATTTAACCTCTCCCAGCCTCAGTTTCCTCATCTGTAAATTGAGGGCAGCAACAGCACTTTCTCTGTAAGGTTGCTCTGAGAATCAAATGTGAATATGCATGTATAACTTTGCAAACCTTAAAGTGCCATATAAATGCTAGCTATTACCTGCATTAATATGCTTTTATTAATGTCTCAAGCTTAGTTAACCTGAAACCACACTGACAATCTTCTGTTTATCACCCAGTTGTTCTTCCTTCTCTCTTTCCTTTCCTTTTTCATCTTCCTTTCCTTCCCTCTACCTTATTAAGCATCTACTATACACTTGATTCATATTGAGCTTACAATGTGCTAAAAAATGAAGAGGTTTGTTTTCATTTTGTTTTTTTTTCCAGATGAACTTCTGTATAGACCTTCTCTTTACTTTTTGGATTTGTTTTTTTTAATCCCTCTGTAAAATATCATATTTAATGCTATTAACCTTCATCTTACTAGATTCACCCAATGTTTCAGTTTGAGTAACTTAAAATTCTTATTGTTTCTAGTTAAAATGATACCTACTTAAAGTAGGTAACTAATACATCAGCAATCCACAATACCTTTGTATCATCTGACAGTAAGTTTATTGTGCTATTTATCCTTTTATCTAACTTATTATTTGTTAAAGAACACAAAAAGATTTCCCTCCAAGTTGAAATTGAGCCATAAATGACTATTCTTTGGATTGAGATATTCAAAAATTCTGAACTCACCATACTGTGGGATCTATGATCCTATTACTTTGAGGTGCCAGTGACACATATGGTTAGAGACATATAGCAAAAAAAATGGACATTACACATAGTTCAGGTAGGGACAGTGGATGAAGCTATAGATTTGGGAGCCATCTATGTAAAGTTTAGAATTAAATACATGAGTGCAAATGAGATTTTCAAGTGTAGAAAGAATAGAGTAAAAGTCTAAGAATGAAACTTTGAGGAACATTATATTTGAGGTGCAGGAAAAGATTCAGGCATTGAACAAAAAGATAGGAGGAAAGGGAAAATAATTGTTACTATGGGCATCACCATTATCCCAGTCACTGCAAGAAATCTTAACATTATCTTCGACTTCTTTCTCTCTCCTTTGTCCCTTTCCCTAGATTTCTTACTATGTATCTTCGATTCTTCCTGCTGCTACCTATCCCTTCCTTGGCATTCCATATTGATATAACCCTAGAGTCCAGAACTACTTCATCTCACTCTTGCTAAAACTTCTTAATTACTCTCTTTATCTCTAGTCCCATTCTCCCTTCCCTCTATACTTCCTCTTGCCTTCAGGCTAATCTACCTCAACAATTTGATTCAAATTCTAACATGACTCCTGAACTATAGGATGTTGTCCCAATATCTTAGGCTAGAATTTAAAGACTAGTGCCACCTCACTTGTCTCCTACTTTCCAGCCTCATTTTTTATTATTCCTCCAAATATGTTCCCGGGTGATTCAAGGTCTCTTAAACATTCATTGGGCTTTCTCTCTTCTGTTTCTTTGCTAAGGCTGTTGCCTCTGCCTGAGTGTCACCACTACACCTTCCTTTCATCCTAGTTTAAATAACATCCTACTAGCACTTGGAAATCCAGTGCAAATGTCCTTTCTCTTTTAGCAAAACATTCCCAATGACTCCAGTGAAAAGTTCTACTCTCCTTTGAAGTCTGGTAGCATGTTACTCATACCTGTCATATACTATTTATCAAGTCCTGGCTTGTATTATGGTTTTATGTGTAGTAGTCTTTTCTTTATTAGACCATGAGCTATAGAAGGGGAGACAAAAGGTTAAATGCTGGTGTTATAGTCAGGAGCCCCTACGTTCCAGTGTTGTGACACTTTGAGCAAGTCATTTCATCTTTCTTACTTTAAGTTTCTTTATCTGTGAAAATGGAGACTGTTGTGAGGCTCAAATGAGATGATGAGTGAATTGCTTTGCAAGTCTTAATGGGCTATACAAGGTCAACTATTATTAAATGATTTTAGTAGCTGTATCTTGACCATTTTTGTACCCTTCATAAATCATAGCACAATGCTTTAAATAGAATAAATATTCATTGAAAAACATGTTGAATGAATGAATGGATGAGAGGGGAAAAATTCAGAAGGAAACATTCTAATCTTTGCATGTAATCAAAATGGTATCAGAAAGTTGCAATGGAAAGGACATTGGATCTTGACACAGGTTTGACTCCTCACTTTGCCATTTATGACCTTTAGGAAATATGCAAGTTATTTCTCCGTGTGAGCCCTCACATCTGCAACGTGATGGGGATATACACAGTGGGAGGCAACGTATACAGCTGAAAAAGCTTTGGAGACTTCTGCCTGTGATGCTGATGCCATTTTGACAATGGCCAGAAAATGGGTCTTATAGCCTCTGGCAGTGGCAACAGCAACTGGAGAACTTCCCATTCAGGAAAGTGTGTGTGTGTGTGTGTGTGTGTGTGTGTGTGTGTGTGTGTGTGTGTGAGGGGGAACAATAAAGGAAAAGATTATTTCATTCTTTTTCTCCCGCCAGAAATGACCGAAGTACTCTGTAACAGAGTCAGACCTGTGCCCTACCTTCTAGGATTTTATTCTTTAATCGTGAGGGTTGTAAGTGCCAAAGCTTTTACCACTCTTACCACGATTTACCATTGTTTCAAATGAGTCTCATATAGCTAGTGATTGCACTCCTCCCCCACCCCCCCATATATTTTCAAAAACTGTGTGTCTAGATCAAACAACAGAACCATTTGGGCCTCAGGATCAGAGATTTCTGCTCCCTAGGAAAATAAGTTTTGATTGTCACCTCAATGGGGCAGCTTTGCCAAAGAAAAGTCCAATTCATAGAATTTTGCCTAATGTCCTAGCAGAGCCTTGATCAAGTGAGAGACATGAATTTGTGATGGCACCATATGTAAGTGAATTTTAGTGCAGTGATGTACCTGTTAAATAACAGGAAATTAACAGAGGAGAGACATATTCTAAAAATGCCAAAGTAGAATATGTAATATAAACACATCTAGAGCAACTTTGAAGAGATCGTGAATTCATGTTTCCAGAAGTGAATTCTGGCAAGCTAATGGTACTAACTGCAATGCAGAAAAGGAAAATCAAATAACCACATAGTGAGGAAGTTGAAAATTAAGGAGAAATACTGTTAGAAAAGTTTTAAATTGTGATAAAGAAATTTGCTCTGCTTTGTATACTGAAGGCTATTGGATTGAATTTATTTATTTTTTATTTTTTTAAATTAAATTTAATGTTTATTTTTAGTTTACGTCATTCATTTCCACAAGATTTTGAGTTACAAATTTTCTCCCTTTCTTTCCCCGACCCACCAACCCCAAACAGCGATCCCACTTTATATCCCCTTCCCCAATCTGCTCTCTCTTATATCCTCTCCCATCCCCCCTCTGACTTTCTGGGAGGGCAAGATGGATCTCCCTAACCCAGTGCCTGTATATCTTATTTCCCAGTTGCATGTAAATAATAATAATGATAATAATAATTTTATACATATATATGTATATGGGTATATATATATACATATAGATAGATGGATAGGTGGATAGATAGTTAAATAGATATACTTTAAACATTTGATTTTAAAACTTTGAGTTCCAGATTCTTTCCCTTCCTCCCTCGTGACCCACTCTTACTGGGAAGATAAGCAATTCAATATAGGTTGTACATGTATAGTTATGTAAAACATTTCCATAGTGGATATACTGTGAAAGACTGACTTTATTTCCCTCCATCCTATCCTGCCCCCCACTTGTTCTCTTCTCTACTTTGATCCTGTCCCTTTACAAAAGTGTGTGCTTCCAACTACCTTACCCCGCCCTCAACCTGCCCTCTCCTCCATCATCCCCCTTCTCATTCCCTTCTCCCCTACTTTCCTGTAGGGCAAGATACCCAATTGAGTGTGTATGTCATTCCTTCCCTAAGCCAAATTCAATGAGAGTAAGGTTGACCCATTCCCTTTTGCCTTCCTGTTCTTATCCTTCATTGTAACAGTTATCCTTTACCTCTTCTATATGAGATAATTTGCTCTAATCTGTCTTTCTCCATCTCCTCTCATTATATTCCTTTCTCATCTCTCAATTTCACCTTTTAAATATCATCCCTTCCTATTCAATTGACTGTGCCCTCTGTTTATGTATACCTGTACACGTATATACATACACATATGTATTCATATGCACATATACCCTCCCATATACACATATATATGTATACATACATACACACATACATACACATACATATATATATAAACACACATACATTTATATTCCCTTCAACCATCCTCATACTGAGAAAAGCTTCATAGGTTACAATTTTCATTTTTCCATGTAGGCATGTTTCAACTTCTATAAATTCCTTATGATTTCTTTTCCCTGTTTACCATCTCGTACTTCTCTTACTTCTTGTATTTGAATGTCAAATTTTCTATTCAACTCTGGTTTTTTCAGCAAGAATGTTTGAAAGTCCTCCACCTCACTGAACGACCATATTTTCCCCTGAAACATTATACTGAGTTTTGCTGGGTAGGTGATTCTTGGTTTTAATCCTAGCTCCTTTGACCTCCATAATATCTTATTACAAGCCCTTCAATCTCTTAATGTAGAAGCTGCTAGATGCTGTGTTATCCTGATTGTGTTTCTACAATATTCAAATTGTTTCTTCTTGGCTGCTTGTAATATTTTCTCCTTGGTTTTGGAAATCCAGAACCTG
>JAQQSV010019864.1:0-11101 GCA_028646515.1 Pseudochirops corinnae | reverse complement strand
TGAGTTGCCCCATGAGTGGAAGTTTGAGTATTCTATTGTTCCTTGTTCTGAATACTGTGGCCACTGTAGTGAAAACTGTGTGGCCATTTTCTGTGATAAGATGTAATGTTGTGAATATTATAATGTTTTGAATGCTTGTCTTGATTTGTAATGGAATAAACAGTGTTCACTATATTTTGTAATCTGAACTCTAAAAGCTCTTCACAGTAGCATTACTTTGGGAATCTGCTGGTGCATGGCATTACAGGCAGGGACAGTGTAGAGAACAGAACAAGGTGGCAGGATAGGAAGGAGGTACATACCCTCAGTCTCTCCCAATATGCACACTGCGGAGAGGTTTGGCATAATTACACATTTATAGCCTGTATTTTATTGCTTGTCCTTCCAGTGGGGGGTAGGTGACAAGTGAGGAAGGCAAAGAGTATAGAATTTAAAGTTGTATAATCAAATGTTGAAAATATGTATGTTTATGTATATATATATATACATATGTATATATATGCATTTTTATTATTATTAACTATACCCAACTGGTAATTAAGATATACAGACACCGTGGTAGTGAGATCCATCCTGTCCTGCCAGAAAATCAGAGGAGTGAGGGGGAGGACATAGAAGAGAGAAGATTGGGGAAGGGCTTATCCAGTGGGAAGGCTATTTTTAGGTGGTGGGTAGGGGAAAGATGGGGAGAAAATTTGTAACTCAAAATCTTGTGGAAATGAATGGTGTAAACAAGAAAATAAATTAATTTATTTTTAAAAATGTTATAACTTGGAATCCAGGAAGCAAGATTGTTTAATCCATGATCAGTTCACTAAATCTGTCTTAGCCTCACAAAATAGGGATATTGACATTTTTACTACTTATATCACAAGTTGTAGGTATGTAAGAATAATGAAGAACTAAGTAAAGTTTGTGTAAAATTGCATAGGTCTTTAACTTCCCCTTTAAATATCACACTCGAATGATCCCAATATAAGTGGTGGCATCATTAGCAGAAATAAAGACATTACAGAAAGCAGCAAAGGAAAAAAGTAATTATAACTTCATTTTTGACATGTTGATTTTGAGGTGACAACAGGATAGAGGGTCTGAGCTTTTGAAGAGGAAAGTTAAACTATGTGGGAGGTAGCTGGAAATGTTAAAGTTAATTCTAAAGTACTAAAAGTTTTAATCTAGGACTAGATGAGAACACTAAGATTCAAGGGGGGAAGGAAGAAAGGAAAGTGAAAGACAGAGGGAACAGAGGAGAGGTTGGAAGAGAACATGTGAGGGGACATGAGTAGCTAAGAGCAAAACCTCGGAAAATCCCACATCTAAGATAAAAATTTAAATGAGAAAACAGAAATTAGAGAAGGAAGCACACACACACAAAAAAGCTGAATCATGAGACTTGAATATGAAAGGTATGAAGACATACAGAGAAATTATTGTTAAATCAGTTAAAAAGCATAAAAAACTCAAGAAAGTCAGGTACATAAACAATTCGTTTTGTATAGGAATCCACAGTGAGAGAGCACATATATGCACACGGACACACATGCACACATATGCAAAATTTTTTAAAAAATGAACAAAATAAACCTGGAAACAGTCTCTAAAAAGAATGCAACTTTATATGAGCCATTTTTCCCCCCCGGGGACAGAAATAGACAAAGACTTCAGAGTCAATATTCTATAGAATCATTGTTTACTAGGAATTAAGAATTATGTTTATATTATATTTTATTGATATGTATACATACGCCATAAGCTAATAGCCCCTATTATCATTTTGAGATCTTTGTTCATAGGTAAAGTGATATCAGAGTCTTATAGTCTTCAGTATGTATTGACAGTAATGATCTAAGACTTTTTGAGCCATGGATTCAACAGTACATGAAAGATTATTTTACAGAAAGCCATGAAATGAGGTTGTTGAATGGTTGTCAAACACCTCATTTTATAAATGAGGAGATTGAGATTTAAAACTAATTTCTAAAACATAGCACCTTTTATTTTCTAGGATTTTCTGCCCACCATTTTTTATTTAGAAATAAAGGAAGAATATAAAGTTAACGGTTAATCTCTTTTGGTTAGATAGGTCACATTCACAGAAAATTTGTTTTCTGATGATTGAACATAGCTATGACACTGAAGAATGTTTGTATAAAGAAGATATATTCTTGGGGGAAAAGTTATTATACTCTTTTCAAGCTTTAATTCATTTATGTTTTAGAGAAATTATGTTTCTGTCCGAAGGTAAAGGTGTCCTTAGTGAATTGAAAAGGTCACAATAATAAAAGTATCTGAACTGGGAAAAGTGTACAATAGGAAATAATTTTTGCAGAACACAATGGAACATAAATTGAAGGTTAGTAATGATGGCATTATAACAAATTTTATATAAAAGAAAAATGGTACCAGATGCACATCATAAATTATTTAGTATCATATATTGGAGCAGAGATTAGGAAGGGCAAGGGAGATTTTGACCTTAGGTCAAAGGTGTCATTCACTTTGATTTTCTTAGACTTTTTAAGAATCTCAAACCAATCTACTCTTTTTTGCTGCTGTATAACATTGAAAATGTAATGAGTCCTAGAAAGAATATACAAAACTCTTGTAATTCAACATGAAGAAGTTGATGCAATTTATAGAGAATCTGGGCATCATAATTTTTATGGGATTTTTTTTTTGGCTGATTTTTAAAAATTTTTAATTAATTTAATTATTTTTAGTTCTCAACATTGATTTCCACAAGATTTTGGGTTACAATTTTTCCTCCCTGTCTTTCCCCTCCACCCCAACCCCAAAATAGAAATCCCACTGAATATCCCATCCCCCAATCCATTCTCCTCTATATCCTCCCCCATCACAGCCTAATTTTCTAGCAGGGCAAGATGGGCCTCTATGCCCCATTGCCAAAACATTTTATCTCCCATTTTCATGTAAAAAAATAAATAAAACACTTGTTTTTAAAACTTCGATTTCCAGGTTTTTTTTGTTTTTGTTTTTGTTTTTGTTTTTTCCCTTCTTGCCTCCTCACCTGCCCCCACTGGGAAGACAACCAATTCAACATAGGTTGTATATGTGCAGTTACCCAAATCATTTTCATAGTTGTCATATTGTGAAAGACCAACTATATTTCCCTCTATCCTATTCTGCCCCCTACTTACTCCATTTTCTCCTTTGACCCTATCCTTTTTCAAAAATGTTTGCTTCTAACTAATCTGCCCTCCCTTCTATCATACCCCCTCCTATCGCCTACCCTGCCTATTTTCCTGTAGGGAAATATATTCCCTTCTTAAGCCAAATTCAATGAGAATAAGGTTGGTACATTCCCGTTCACCTTCTTGTTCACTCCCTCCATTATAACAGTTTTCTTTTGTCTCTTTTAGATGAGATAATTTACCCCGATCTATGTTTTCTCTTCTTCTCTCAATAAATTCCTCTCTCATATCTTAATTTCAGTTTTCAAGTATTATCAATTTATATTAACTCACCCTGTCCCCTCTGTCTATGTATAAATGAACATACATATGCCACTCACATATGTATTTATACATACATACACCCTGCTATACATAGATACATATGTATAGACACATATATGTGTATTTGTGTGTGTGTGTACACACACACACAGACACATGTTCTCTTTAACTATCCTCCTACTGAGAAGAGTCTTATGAGTTACAATGATCATTTTTTTCCATGTAGGAATGTAAATAGTCCAACTTTAATAAGTTCCTTATGATTTCTTTTTCCTGTTTACCTTCTCATGCTTCTTTCCTTCTTGTATTTGAAAATAAAATTTTCTGTTCTGCTCAATTTTTTTCATCAAGAATGCTTGAAAATCCTCTATGTCATTGAATAACCATATTTTCCCCCATAGCATTATACTCAGTTTTGCTGGGTAGGTGATTCTTGGTTCAAATCCTAGCTTCTTTGACCTCCAGAATATCATATTCCAAGCCCTTTGATCACTTAATGTAGAAGCTGCTAGGTCTTGTGTTATTCTTATTGTGTTTCTACAATACTCAAACTGATTCTTCCTGACTGCATGTAGTATTTTCTCCTTGACCTGGGAACTCTTGAATTTGGCTATAATATTTCCAGGAGTATTCTTGTTAGGACCTTTTTCAAGAGGCAATCAGTGGATTCTTTCAAATTCTCTTTTGCCCTCTGGTTGTAGACTATCAGGGCAATTTTCCTTGATCATTTCATGAAAGATGGTGCCTAGGTTCTTTTTTTTTTTTTGAACATGGTTTTGGGGTAGACCAATAATTTTTGAATTATCTCTCCTGCATCTATTTACCAAGTCAGTGTTTTTTTCCAGTGAAATATTTCACATTGCCTTCTACTTTTTTCATTTGTTTGGATCTGTTTTATAGCATCTTGATTTCTCATAAAATCATGAGCTTCCAATGGCTCCAATCCTACACTGAAGGAGTTATTCTCTTCAGGGAGTTTTTGAAATTCCTTTTCCATGTGGCAAATTTGGCTTTTTAACCCATTCTTCTCCTCACTGGCTTTTTGGCCTCTTTTGCCATTTGAGTAAGTCTACTTTTTTAGGTGTTATTTTCTTCAATGTATTTTTGGGTCTCCTTTAGCAGGGCGTTGACTCACTTTTCATGATTTTCTTGCATCATTCTCATTTCTCTTCCAAATTTTTCCTCCACTTCTCTTAATTGATTTTCAAAATCCTTCTGGAGCTTCTCCATGTCCTCCAGTTCATATTTTTCTCATATGCTTTTGATGCAGGAGTTCTGACTTCACTGTGTTTTTCCCACTCCATGTCTTCTTCCTTTTTGTCCTCAAAAAAGGAATCTATGGTTTGATTATGTTTCCTGGGCTTGCTCATCTTTCAAGTCACTGACTTGACTTTTGAGCTCTTTCCCATGGTAGAACTTTGCTTCCAGTATTGAGAGAGCTTGTCCCAAACTGCTGGGGTTTTCACAGCTGCTGGAGCTATTAGTTGGGCACCCTGTCTAGAGACAGCAAAAGTTCTGGCTCACTGGTCACTCACCTCAGGACCACCACCCAAGACTGCAATCCAGATCTGTCATGGTTATGGGATTTGAAGGTCTTCCATGCCCCTTGAACTTGAAGACAAAGTAGGAAGGGATGGGGAAGAAAGAAGTCAGAGCCAGGATGAAGTCAACATGGTGACTCAAAGCAGTGTCAGCTGTGGCGTGAAATCTTTTTTCTTTGAGCCAGCCATAATTTCTGCTAAGGATACCTGCTGAGGACTGCTGGGGACAGGAAATACAGGGGCTAGAGCTGCTGGGAGCACGCTGTGTGGACCTTGATTAGTTGCTGTGAGTGAAAAGAAGAGGAACTTTTCCTGAGGTAGGCTGTTCTCTTTTAAAGGCTTGAAAATGTGGTTGTTTACTGCATTAACTACATGTGCCAACTCCAAAGCTACAGAGATGGCTTTGACTTTCTGGTTTTGTGACTCAGTTTTCTGGTATTTGAATAAATAAACGTTCTAGCTTTTTCCCCAAGTAGAGAGCTTGTTACATTTTGTGATTAATAACCATATTAAAATATTTATAGTTACCATGTGTGTTGTGAATACTGCATTGTTGATACAAGGTCCAAACAGCTTAAAGCAAGAGTGATTACGCTCTGAATGGTTGCTTGGTCCCCCTGTAATCTTCAATTCAAGAGCTCCTGAGTCATCTAGGCAATTGCAGTCCCATGCCTCTGCCATTTCTTACCCCAGGGGCTGGGACCAGACTGCACTATTGCTCCCCCCTGTTCCCACAAAGTTACACACTTTATTTTTGGCATTTATGGGTTGATAATCTGGAAACCACCACAGCTGCTGGTGATTCTCTTTCCTGAAGTCTGCTCCAGGCCCACCACTTGTCAAAGCTGCCCTGGGTCCAAGAACCAAGTGCTTCAAATGAGGCTTCCCTCAGCTTCCAGCCTGATGCAGTAGATCCTTCCTTTTGTCCTGGCTTCTTTCAGGGGAGTTTTGTTTCTCTTTGACTCTTTGTGGGTTATGTAGATCTAAAGTTTGAGTAGAGTCAATTTTTTACATGTATTGGAAGTAATTGGCAGGGAGCCTGCACCAAGTTTGTTCTTCTACTCAGCCACCTTCACTCCTCCCCGTTGTCTGAAATTTTGAAAGATTTATTGCTTACTTTATTCCAGTAGGCTGTTGATATTTCATACAAAACAAATGACCTGGCAGAATGAAAGGAACATTTGACGTGAGGTTTTGCCTATCCTATAAATATACAGAATTCTATATCACTGTTATCAGCATATATCTTGTGATCTCATAATCCTCAGTAATCCTGTATCATACCCTCAATGCAACAATGCAGTATTGCTGTTGAGCTTTGATAAGATAGAGCCTATTAATGATGCTTGCTTTAAAATGGATTAATATTCATAATGAATATTGATGAACAGAAACTCTATTAGAGAAATGTGGTTCTATTATTATTGTTAGAAAGAAAAAATGAATAAATGGAACAAAGGGAACATTCAAGATTTTAACTATTGTGAATGTCATTGTAACAATACTGGGATTTGAAGATCTTCCATGCCCCTTAAACTTGCTGACGTAGCAGGAAAGGGTGTAGCAAAAGAACGCCAGAACCAAGCTAGTCTCTGTGTGGTGCTGACTGGAAGCGGCGGTAGAGGCAGCAGTGGTTGCAGTGCAAAATCCTTTCTCTTTGACCCAGTCAGAATCTCTGCTAAGGACTCCTGGTGAGGACTGCCTGGGACGAAAACTGCTGGAGGCTGGAGCTGCTGGAAGCAAGCTGCCTGGATGCTGAGCAGTTGTCGTGAGTGAGGAGAGGAAGATCTTTGCCTGAGGTAGCCTGTCTAGTTTGAAGGCTTGAGAATGTGGGTGTTTACTACTTTAACTACATGTGCCAACTTCATAACTACTGTGTTGGCTTTCATTTTCTGTTTTGGGTACTCAGTTTTCTGGTATTTAAATGAATGCGCTATCTATATTTCTTATACAGAGAGCCTATTACATTTTGTGATTAATAACTATATCAGCATATTTATAGTTACTGTAGGCATTGTGAATACTGCATTGCTGATACAGTCATGAATCTAGTTATATCCCAAAATGTTACCACAGAAAATGCATTGGGCTTTAACTTGAAAAACAAAAACAAAACAAAACAAAACAAACAAACAAACAAACAAAACAACTTTACTGTGCTACCTCCTAACTCTAACTTTGAGCAAGGATTTCGTTTTTCTGAGAAGTTCCCTGATTTTTTTTTAATGAGGGAAGGTAAGAGGATTATAATCACTAAATGTCTTTCAGCCTCAAGTTCTATTGTCTCTAAAGACAATGTTCCTGTCTGAGTTGGCTAACTATCTTAAAACAGGTTCTCACATTTGTAAATTAAAATCATTTTTTATAATTTTTATTAGAAAAGTCAAAAAGACAGTGTTTCATTTTTTCATGAAAGACAATAATGTTTAAATAAGGTATGTGGAAGCAAGTTAATATGTTGAAAATGTCAGTACTTAATTCTTTAGAATGATTCAGGCATTATTTTATCCTACACATGTACTCAGTATGAGAAATGAAAATAATGTCTGGTCAAAGACATATTTTTTCATATTCCTTTTGAAATGACTTCACTGACTTCCTCAAAGTATAGTAGATTTTTACTGAAGAAAGAGATGTACAATAAGGACTCAGGAGTTTCCAGAAGAACATTAGAATTAAAAATGGCTATCTTTTACTCTAAACTAGAAAATAAAAATAAAATAAAGAAAAACATAATTATTTGTTCAAAAAGTCCTTCTCATATCTTAAACCAGAAATCAGTATGAGCAACGTAAACACCTGATGGATAGAACTAGTTTATATGCATGCATAATATGTATATTTATTTAGAGTTTGTTTTTTTTTTAAACTGAAGAATGGAAGAAAAAACTAGTAATCTGTACAGAGTAGATTGGAATTTTGGCTTTCATTAATATAATTTTTGTACAGTGACAGCTTTCAAGAGAACAAAAACAAAAATATCATCTGTCCTTTAAATTTGTAAAAACAGATTAATGTATGATTGAAAACACATTCCAGAGTTTCAACTATTATTAAAAGTCAATTTTTTTCACTCATCTAAAAAATATCTATTATTTATTTCAAAATAGCATGCACTCATGTATATGTTAGATTCATCACATAACCCAACCCTATTCAAATGGATAAGATATTTGGGGATTCAACCAATATTTAGCAGAACAACATAATTACATGAAAAGGGAAACATTGATTAAAATTACAATGAGGATATTTCTTAAAATTCTGGAATTTGTTTCAGACAAAGAAAAAATAAGTGCTTTTGCAAGAAGTTGATTCAGTCCAAACAATTGCTACAAGTACCAAAAGTCATTTATATTTTGAGGCCTTCTCCTAAGACTCCTGGACTACCATATTATCATGTTCCCAACACTTTTCCCTTTCCCCCTATTTGGGGCTTTCTTCTGGGTAACTTTATTGAAATGGGCCTAGAATAATGCAAGTCTGCGTCAAAGTATGTTGTAGTGTCTCCTTCTGTATAATTTCCTTTCAAGTCTTTGTAATGATAATTTACTTAAATTTGAAGACCACTTTTTGTTATGTCAAGTAAGCAGGTATTTAGCCCTTAGTAACTTTTCAAACCTCTGTGAAAGAAACAGAACGTGTGTACTCTGTCTCCTGTTGCTGACATAACAGGAAGGGGTCGGCTTAAACAGGAAGCCAATGTGTATGTGTGTGTGTATAAGAAAAGCCCCAGAGAGGCATATTCAGAATTTTCTCCTGACAAGATCCTGATGGAGGAAGCTGTTCTGCTGGAGAGAGTGAGACAGAGTGAGAGAGAATTTCTCTCAGTAAGCATCTGGAAGCTGGGATGTTACTGCTGGACTGAGAACTGAGTCAAGGTTTTCTTGACACCAGAATCTGGTGAAGGCTGGAGTTGCTGCCAGGAAAGCTGCCTAGAAGGCCAGTGTTGCTGCTGCCACCTGCAGAGCTGAGAATTCTTCTGGGTCTTAGGGCCAGCTGAATTGCCAGAGGACTGAGGAAGCATGACTGGGACCCTAAGACTTTGTTTGTGGCTTGGCTGATCCTTGAATTCCTGGGAGCAGAAATTGTGAAGCTTTTGAGATGTGCTGGACCGTGTAAACTTCAGTGTGTAGCAGGAAGTGCCCAAAGGACTAGACAAGGACCTGAGAGCTGACTGCCTCTGAATCCAGCTGACTGGTGGATTCAGGTATGAACTGGAATCATGGAGGGCGATCCAGACAATCTGATAAACCACCTTGAGTCAAGATGAAGAAAAGATCTGTCCTTGGATATTGAATGTTGTAATGATGATGTGGTTTACTAGTGTCCTAGGGGAGAGGAGTTCGTGTATTTTCTATTGATTGTACTTAGTAATTAATGATACTAAGTAATTGTGAATCTGAATAAGTGACTGATTAAGTTAACGTAGTTGCCCCATGAGTGGAAGACTGACTTGTATTCTGAGATGACTGAATGACTAAGTAAGGATGCAACTCTCCTTAAGGTTACAAGATGATTGTTCTTTTGTTCTTTGTTCTAAATACTGTGACCACTTTGGTGAAAACTATGTCACCATTATAATGATAAGCTGTTGTGAAAACTGTATTGTGATTTTCTGTGATAAGATGTAATGTTATGAATACTGTATCTTGATTTGTTGTGAATGTTTTCTTTTGATTTGTTCTTGAAGAAACTGAATGTTCACTATACTGTGTAATCAGAACCTTAAAAGCTGTTCAGAGTAGCATTCTTTTCGGAAGTTCCTCATGCATGGCATTACAGTGTTTTGGAGCCTAAATCTAGAGCATTATAGACCAAATTGGACACTTACTCTTGCTCTTGTCAGATATTCCCATCTGTATGGTGGGAAAAGAAAATGGATCAATTTGTATTCCCTGAGCTGTGTAAGGAGCAGCAATGAAATGTTTGCTGCTTTCTAGAGTAACACATTGTTACTCTAAAAGCAAAATGGATATTCTTAAAATCTCTGATGATCCATTTCCTCCTTATACAGAGAGACATTAACATTATTGTTGTCGACAAAGACTGATACATTTGAAATGCAAAAGCCTAGCTTCCATTCCTGACTTAGACTCACTTACTATATGATGTTTGTGAGATCCTTTTATCTCCCAGTTTGCCTGAGCTATAAAAAATAGGGGAGGACAAATTTTTTCTATGGCTTTTTCTAATTCCATAAGTATGATTTAATTTTTTTTTTTAAGTATAAACATCTTTCTTTTATTTTAATAATATTTGATTTTCTGATTTCAGGTAAGCCTCTTTATTTCTAAGTAGAGATTTAAGAAGATGAACAGTGATGAAAAATATTTCAAGTTATTTAAAGATTCAGTACTTGTTACAGATTGGATGAGAATGATACATTTGGAGCACATATTCTTTCTATAAAACTTTGTGGGCATTCCTTTACAAATTAAAATGTTTTTCTGTTGTTTTGTCTTTTTTTACGTGAACTCAGCATCTTTATGAGACATTCACACTCAGCTTGGATTGTGATATTATTTGAAAACTTTTTTTTTCTGTTTCTTTTCTTTGAGTTGAACTACTATAATACCAAATGTGGGTAAAAAAGAATAAACACTCATATAATGATTTGATTATAGATTGTTAAGAATAGACTTGTTTTCCACTCATCATTCTCTCTTCAATTTTTCCCTGAGCTGTGCTCTTTCAGAAATGCTGTTGAATGGAATGATCGGATCTTGTGTAAACATGTATTGAACAGCTGAACAGAAATGTTTATAGCCCAAACAGGAGATTACTCATTGGCATTTGTACAATGAAAAGACATTTTCATGCACAGTCTGTAATTGCAATATTGTATTTTACTGAAATTGTGTGTAATAAAGAAGGCAAACAACTCTCTAGATTTCTGGAAAGATACCATTGGCTAAGTTCACAAAAATCATTTTAGGCCTATTGGACAATATTCCTGCATTCATAAGAGAAAGTTAGAAAACTGAGGGAACTAGAACTTAAACTCAAATTAAGGTAGGAAAAACAATTTTAATATTTGTTAAGATGGGTATATAATTTTATATTTTCTCATTAATTTGCCCG
>JAQQSV010019863.1:0-11101 GCA_028646515.1 Pseudochirops corinnae | reverse complement strand
AGTAAAAGGATATTAACGTGAGGCCAGAAGAAAAACATTATATAACAATTAAGATATGTATGGGGATCTTTTACTTTCTTGGCTTAATAATGTAAAATCTAATCTGCAAAACCTGGTCTCCTTGTAAAATATATTTGGCATATTAAATTTTAAGCTATAATTTATTCATCTATGTATTTACTTATTTAAATGTTTTTAATTCTTGTCACAAAGGAACCGCAATGGTGAACTTTAGAACCTCTTAATTGTTGAGAAGCAACCAAAAATGAGAGAATATAATTAGCTATCAAGATTATTAGAATCACAGAATTTACAGTTAGAAAGGATCTCAAGAAATTATTATTCCAGTCCTATTGCCTTTAGGCAAGCATTATTATTTCTACTTTATAGATAAGGGAACTGAAGCATAGAGAAGTAAAGTAACATTAAGTTGATCTCAGAATAATGGAAAACCAATAGAGATTCTAAAGAAGAGATAATGAAATATGTCCTGCTGCATGGTAAAAAGGTGGGTGACTGCTAAGAGAGTATACAAGAGGATAGTCAGACATAGTCTTTAGAGGAATCAGATGTTTTTGCTTTCATTGTTTTTATCACAAGAGAATGTCCAATCTGGAGGAAGAGTGGGAAATGACCGTGATGTAAAGCCAAAAGGCAAAAATAAAGCGTTTTTTAAAAGTAATAGCTGGTATGCTTTAGAGTAGGGACTAAGAACAAAATTTCTTATTTGGTAGTGAAATTCCCTTTCTATTATATTATGGCATTTCTCATTAAAGAGAATTACTGTTTTCTGGCCTTCATATTATCCAGTATCAGGCTAACATAAATGCCTTGGGTTGTTTGCATTTTTTAAAGTTTTATTGATATATTTTAGAAAAAATCCTAGTCATTTCCAGTTACATGCCAGTCCAAAGAACCCTCACTTATGACCAAGAAAAGTAATTAAGGAAAACTGACTGACATAGCAAATGTCTAATAATATATGCAACATTCCATATCTGTGATTATTAAGAATAGGGAAGTAGAAAGGACCCATTTCCAGATAAGGAGCTGAGGGGAAAAAAAAGAGAAAAGGAAACTCCAAAATCTATTGAGTACAACTTTTGTCATAAAAACTTTGTCTGTTTTTCTTTTCAGAGCCATTCTTATCAGCTGTTTCTTCAGCTTGTTTTTATCTTCATAGCCTTGTAAAAATGGTATATCTAGATAGTGGCAAGCTTCCTAAATTTGTTTGGCTCTTCTATTATTTTTTTTTTGGAGGGCGAAGGCAGGGCAATTGGGGTTAAGTGACTTGCCCAAGGTCACACAGCTAGTAAGTGTTAAGTGTCTGAGGTCAAATTTGAAAAATTCCTGACTTCAGGGCCAGTGCTCTATTCACTGTGTCACCTAGCTGCCCCTCCTCTATTCTTTATTATGTTCCTGTCTATATTAGATTGGCTGACGTGTTTTGTGGAGAAATCCAGATCCAAAGAAGTCAAGTGACTTGTTCAAAGTCAAAGTCAAAACACAGCATCATCAACTGATAGAAAATATTCTCTTTGTACATGTCTGAGAGTAGACAATATAAATAAAGAGCCAGCTCCAGGACATCTGTCAACTGTGCACAGGTATGAGGACCAGGAAAGGAGTCATGAAAAAGGTAGCTACTGAAATGAGTGTAGAAGGAATCAAGGGAGGTGAGGAGGAAGCGTATTCCAGGAATGGGGGACAGCCAATGCAAAAAACATATACAGGAAATGGAGTGCTGTGTGTAACAAACAGCAAGGCCAGTCTGGCTAGACCTTAGCATATGGGAAGGAGAGTACCATACAATAATGGAAAACTATGTTGGGGCCAAGTTTAAAAGGTTTTAAAGGCCAAACAGAGAAATTTATATTGTTCCTAAAGACCAAAAAAAAAAAGCCATTGGAGTTATTGAGGAAAAAGTGGCATAAAGCTGATGCTAGCAGTTATCTGAAGAATAAAGTGAGAACAGATAAGCCAGGGAAACCAATAAATCAAAAAAAGCATTTTTCAATCACTTTCAATGTGCCAGACGTCGTACTAAGTGCTGGAAATATAAATGTACCTCTGCCTAAGCAGGTTGGGTGGTTTTCCTCTATACACAGAGGATTCCTGATTGGCTAAGAAAATGATGAGCCTCATTACATACCTGTGCACAGATGATAGATCTCCTAGGAATTGCAGACATGTAGAAAGCTGGATTTGTATCACACCTTCTAGCACTTCCAACTCTGGAGACAGCTAAAAGACTCCCCCCTCCCCAAAACCACCACCCTAGGAGATCATTTTCTCCTTGGCTGAGCTAAGGTGTTTTTAATGTTGTTCCCAAGCTAAAGAGTTCCTTTACTCTTAGTGTTCTTTGTTCTATTCTAATCTGTATAAATTCCCTGACTTCTGTATATGGCTAACTTTGATAAAGAAGCACATTAGCTATTTGAGATAGCCTTTAATGTGACTAATAATTGTTGGAAGGGAGCTAAGTTGGTGATAATGAATTAAGTATTACCTAGCCTTCCCTTGAGAGTGATCAGGGAAAGTGTCATTTATATTGGACCCTAAAGTATTATACCTTTGCTATTGTTGAGTCGTTTCAGTTGTGTCTGACTCTTCATGATCTCATTTAGTGTTTTCTTGGCAAAAATACCTTGATATATAATTTACACACATATACACACACAGACACACACACATCCTCTAGCTCATTTTACAGATTAGGAAACAGACAAACACGGTTAAGTGACTTGACTAGGATCATATAGCTAGTAAGTGTCTGAGGTCAGATTTGAACTCAAGTTCTCCTGACTCCAAATGCAGCATTCTATCTATCGCACCACCTAGCTGCCCCAGACTCCTCTACACTACCAGTATTTGAAGTGTGGTGGAAAAAATAATTCTAGTTCAATATCTGTTTTGGACACAACTGAGGAAAGGTACAAGGCCCCAGCCATGGCTTCCTTCCTGCTCCCCACAAAGGTGGAAACTTCAGTCTCCCTTGGAGAGGAATAGGTCAAATTCCAAATCTGATGTCTATCCATGCCACAAGTGAGCCACCTGTTTATATACTAGGCAATAACCACACATTTTATACAATAAAGGTAAAAGCAAGCCCAAAATTCAAGGACCTCACATTTTAATAGGAGAGATATAAATAACTAGGTACATACGAGATACATATAGAATAGATGGGAAATAAACTCAAGAAGGGAAAGCATTAGAAGCTAGAGTGACTGGGAAAGTGTGACTAGAGCGACTACTAGAGAAGATGGAATTTGAGCTAAGGCTTGAAAGAAGCTAGGAAAACAAAAGAGTAGAGGTGAGAAGGGAAAGCATTCCAGGCATGGGAGACAGTCAGTACAAAGCATAGAGATGGAGATGGAATGTCACATGATAAAATAATATATATAAAGCAGAGACAGTCAGTACAAAGCATAGAGATGGAGATGGAGTGTCACATGATAAAATAATATATATAAAGCAGAGACAGTCAGTACAAAGCATAGAGATGGAGATGGAGTGTCACATGATAAAATAATATATATAAAGCACTTTGTAAATCTTAAAGTGCCATATAAATGCTAGCTACCACCCCTGCCACTACTGCTAGTAGTAAAATCATTATGTGAGGAATAAGAAGGCTGGTATAGCTGGATCATAGAGTTCATGTATGGGACTAAAGCATAAGAAAACTGGAAAGGTAGAAGGGGGAAGGTTATAAGAGGATTTCAATGACAACAAAGGACTTTATATTTGATCCTATTATAGCTGGTATATATGTTTATTCATTTGATTGCTTCTACAAAAAAAATCTCAGTAGTTTGAGGTATAATCACAAAGTTTGTTTTCTCTGCACACTTATGCACCTATCTATAAGGCACAATACTTCACCGCTTCTTCCTTATACAGAAAATTCATTATCCATTCATATTCCAAACCAAAAAAGAGGCTGTCGAAGACCGTCTGCTAAGAAAATAACTTTCTGTCAGTACCTATTTTTTAATATTGACAATAGTATGTCAGAAGAACTATTGCTTTTGAAATAGTTTAGACAATTCTTTCCCCTTCCCCCCGTCACCCCCATCTTCAGTTCATCTTGTCTACAAAAGGAGCCATTGAAAGTTTTCTGGATATAGGTGCCTACAAATATTTGGTTACCTGAGGCTGTTGATTAAGTTATCTTACTGTGGTAATACTACTACACAAACAAGCAGAGAAGGAGGTTTTCTAGATCAAGATACTTGGCAAAACCCAAGAATGATGTAAAAAAAAAACTATTTGAACTTTCTTCAGCACAGTTTTCTTTACTTATGTACAAGGAAAAAAATTATTAAAGTCTGCAGGATATATTTCATATTCAAAGATGTATTTGGTAATCTAACATATATTTGGAAATAAATATTTGTATAGCTCATATAAATCTCTATTCCAACTGCCACTCTTATAGATGAGTTCAGTCCCTATAACTTGGCTAAATCTCTCCCTCAGGGATCTAGGGGTACCCCAGAGGAATCAAAGGAGATTCTCTAATACCATTAATTTGAGCTGCCAGCTTCCCCCCAAGATTATCAGTTGAAATTTAACTTAGTCAACTAGCCCTAAGTAGCTTTTGGATAGGGAGTATTTACTAACATGGTACAATATTAACAGTTAGTCCAAAACCTCTCACCCAAAATCCAGTGACACACTTTCCCACAAGTACAGACAGAATCCAGAGGAAGGCAGATTCAAGCTTAGAGAGCAAGGGGTAACTTATAACTCCTGGTTGCTGGTTCCTTTTCTATTTCTCCCTCCTTACCCTGCATGGTTTATCTGCATCTGTCTGTCTGATTCTCAGTGTGGATACTACTGATAACTAATTGGAGATTCTGGTAGGATATCAGTGGGAAAATCGGAAGTCCAAAATCTTCTGCACCATTTGAAACTCACAGATTCTTTTCTAGCCAAAGTGAGTAGAGGAAAGAGATATAGCCAATGCAGAAACCTCTCTTTACTCCCTCAGGTGTTCATTCTCAGGGATATGCTGGAAAGCCACACTTGTTCCATTTTTTGAGATGAATCTCTTCTTAATTTGCTTGATAAATTTACAGATAATCTCCAGGGAGTGGCCAAATTTCTTTGGCCTATCCATACTCCATACCCAGCAATTTTTTACCCAGGAAGAAGCCTTTGTCTATAGTATTATCCTAGAAATTTATTTCCCCATGCTGGCCACCTTCTGGCACTGAAGAGTTCCTCGTGAGGACTTCTCATTGAGGAAGTACCTAGGCCCCTTAGGCCAACCATGCTCACTCTTTCATGTTCCTGATTCTCCCAGGATTCTCCACCATGCCTTCTTCCCTTCTTTCCTTTTCAGCTCTTTTTTATGTAGTCTTTTTCCATTAGAATGTAAGCAAGTAGAGACCAATATCTTTCTTTTTGCTTGTATTTGTATTCTCAGTGTATAGTACGGTGCCTGGTATATACCAAGTGCTTCAACACTGCTGACTATCTGAATAAGATCCTTTTGCAAGTACTCCAATTCAAAGGTCTTTTCCCACTTAGTTTAAGGCTTATGAATTGATTATTTTATCACTTATGTTAAGAGGGATGGGGTTGAGTAAATCAATCTCCTCACCCTTACAATTGATTCTCAGGTGTTGTTGCTGAGTCCTTTCAGCTGTGTCAGACTCTCTGTGACCCCATTTGGGATTTTCTTGGCAAAGATACTGGTTTGCCATTTCTTTCTCAGCTCATTTTACAGAGGAGGAAACTGAGGCAAACAAGGTGAAGTGATTTGCCCAAGTTCTCACAGCTCATAAGTGTCCTCCTGACTCTAGGCCTGGAGCTACTTAGCTGCCCTTTATTCTAGGGTACTATGTTTGAATATCACTTTTCTCTTACAGAGAGACTAAGACGTATAGGCTTCTACATTTTAAAAGACCTCACCATTTGGCTGAGGGAGTAGGAGGTGGGGAATAAATGTAGATTAGTGACCAGTTTATATTGAAAAATACAAAACTATAATACAATTTGGCATTGATGTTTCCTTAAGCTTAACTGTAAACAACTTTCCAGCCCTGCAGGTTTCAGCCTCCATGCCTGATTTCATCACAAAATAATATACTAACAAGCATTTCTCAATAATATATGAACAAGAATTATGGAACATAGAAATGTTACTGGAACTAAAATAAAGGTTAATATTCCAAATTCTTAAATTTAAACTCAATTGTTAATGAACTGGTATTTTCTTTTAGTCACTTTGTAGATGCCAAGGTCAAAGGAAAAAGAAACTGAGTTATAACTTTAATGCCTAAAACTTTAGCTTTACTTTCATTTTTCTTGGTCTTGTACTTTTGATGTAAGCAGAATAAATTCCCCATTTCTAATCTTTTTAGGAATAATGTTTGCTACTGCTAGTATCAATTATTGTTTTAAAACCTAGTCAGGAAACATATTTTTCAATCATTACTTAGAAAAGACTTCCATTTTTTTTGTTTGTTTTTGGCTTTTTAGAGAGGGGAAGGTAGGGCAATTGGGGATAAATGACTTGCCCAAGGTCACATGGCTAGTTTTTTTGTGTGTATTAAGTGTCTGAGGTCACATTTGAACTCAGGTCCTCCTGACTCAAGGGCTGGTGCTCCATTCACTGTGCCAACTAGCCACCCCTGATTTCCATTTTATTTTTTAAGGATAAAAGTACTTGTGACATTTTTTTCAGGAAATGTTCTGGGTCTTCATAGCACTATGTGAAGCAAAACTTTGATTAAGAAAAGAATGAGGAAGAGGAGATCTGGTTAACTCAGGTTAAAAACCTGTTTCAACTCTGATAGAAAAGTATGTGGTTTTTTTTTTAATTTACATTTCCTTTAAGTATAATGAATTTTGAATGATCTGAGATTTTGTAGTACCTAATGGTCAGGGTTAGAAAATTCACTTATAGATTGTATAGGAGACTAGGCTGAATGTTTACTAGCCCCAGATCATATTTCATAAGCTTTTCCATTAAAAAAAACACTATGATCTACTTTGTAGTGACTTTTTTTTTTTAAACCTCAAAGTATAAGGTACCCATTGAGTGAAAATTTTTAGTTAAGTAAAGGTTCTGGATAGTTGCATTGAAGTTAATTAAAATTTATTCTATTAAGGAATAATCTTAGAGAGGAAAGGAACATAATCAAGTTTTAATTTTACATAGGAAAATCATATAGAACTTTGGAAATATAAGATTCATAAAAGATATTAGCAAAAATAAAATTTCCCCAACAAATCTATACTCTAATAAGATGATTAAGAGAAACTCTCTCTTAATTCCATTAATTTTACCAAGAGAAACCACTTTCCCAGAAAATATTAAAAAGTAATGTACAGGGCAGTTAGGTGGTGCAGTTGAATATAGCACTGGCCCTGGAGTCAGGAGGATCTGAGTTCAAATACAGCCTCAGACACTTAACACAAAAACTAGCCGTGTGACCTTGGGCAGATCACTTAACCCCAATTGCCCTTCCTTCCCCCTCCAAAAAAAAAGCAAAAAAAAAAAGTAATGTACAATACCTTTTGTAGCATTTTTAGACTTCATACTTTTTACGTGACTAATTGCCTTTTTATCTTTTGATATCTTTCTTTCTTTTTCTATTTGTTTCTTTTGTTGACACATTTTTATTTCTCTTTGTATCATTTCTTCTTCTTCAGCAGCATTTTTTTGCTGTTCCTTCCAAGCCTCCAGTTCCTTAGTAGCTTTTCCTCTCTCATTTTCTTTCAAATCTTCAATTTTTTTCCGTTCATTTTCTTCAATCTGTAAGAATTGAGATTATCAGATTCTTAAAAACGTGTAAAGGACAATAGTTTCTAGGAAGGAAAGAAAAAAAGAGAAGAAAGAATAAAGAGAAAAGACAAATACATTAAGATCACTCACCATTCAAACCTCTCAAACTCTTGCCATCATAGTTAGTATTAGGTATTTATAGGCTTCCAAAAACCAAGTGATTCTTCCTACAACACTTATCTAAATCCTCCCCTATCTCGGACCTATGGCTATGTCACATAACAGCTTCAGGAGCACTGACCCAAATAGAATGTAGATGTTGAAATTAATTTGGGGGAAAAGAGTTTCTCCCATCTGTTTGGAAAAGTTTTCAGTGATGAGTTTAAAAAACTTTTCCCTGTGGAGTCAAATCTCAATTGGTTCTAAAATCAACACCTTGCACAATGTTTCATGTTCTCTCTGCCCCAAATTTTCCCTCACTTGGAAGGATATGCGGAAAAGGTAGGAAAAGAACCATAGACTTGTAGGATCATAGAGTTGCAAGAGATTTCAGAAGCATCTAGACCAATCCCCTCATTTCACAGGAAACTAAGGACTAGAGAAGTTAAGATACCCTTGAGATACTCTTCCATTTAATTGCCTCTTCCTCCTGTTTTCTGATTTCACTTATTGCAAAAATGTCAAAATTGGTACAATTTAGTTCCTCTAATAAAGTATACACTTACTGGTCAGTAGACAAGGATCTCACATTTAGAATACTATTAACAGAGTTAACAAACTATCTAAATACTATGTAATCCTTATCACTCTCTGCCTCCCTACTCCTTGCCCCTATCCCTTTTCTGCCATACTGCCACCATTACTAAAGAAGCAAAAGGAAGTTCCTTCTGACTGGGGACCATTTTGTATTTTCCTTTATTTCATGAGTTGCCATGACCTAAATTCCTTACCAATTGACCAGTTTATTAATAATGAGTCATTACACATCTGCCCCTCAGAAAGCAGACAGAGTCCAATTTCCAGGACTATACTTAGTCTTTACAGCATGGTAGAATCTGCCAGAGCTTGTGCTGGTATAGTTTTCAAGAAACCAGGGTCACCTCCATACCACAATAATGCATCAGAGTTGGACTTTGTGGAGGGAAAATAAAATCTCTGTTAGAATAAAATACAACAACTCCTGCGCTAGAAAGAAAAGAAAAGAAAAATCAACTCAAACTATGATAAATATGGAGATACTAAGAGAGTTCAACTCACCAGAACCAAATGAGCCCTACATTCTAGGAAATTGAATGAACTGGCAGATTGGTTACTAAGCCAATGTCAGTGACCTCTGAAAGATGGTGGAGAGTAGAAAGGACCCTACAAAAATGGAGAAGGGCAAATGTTCCAATTTTTCAAAAAGGAAATTAAAAGAAGTCTGAAAATGGTATGTCAATGAGCTTGACTTTTACTCCTAGCAAAATTGTAGAATTTAGGGATGGTGAGTTCTAGAAGAAGCAGTGTTCACAAAGAGCCAACACTGGATTCATTAAGAACAAGCCATGTTAGAACTGATCTTATTCCCTTTTTAGACATGACTCTTTACTGATAGATCAGAGGAACACTAGAGCAGCAGCATTATCTAGACTCTAGCAAAGCATTTGACAGAGTTTCTCCTGCTTTTCTTGTGTAAGAGGTATGAGTTATACAGTTAGCTGCATTCTAGATGAATGGACTAGTTGAATGGAATGATGTCAGAATGGGGAGAAGTATTTAATTTAGCTCTCTAGAGACTGTGCTTGATTCTACTCCTTAGCTTATCAAATTTTCAAAAGACATAGAGATAGGAAGGAGACCTAACACGAATGACAGCCAGGAATCAAAAAGATAGCTGACTGAAATGTTGGATGAAATCTAAAGGAAAACAAAGAGATTTAAGAGGGATAAAGAGCTACCATGAAACTTAAAAAATGTTTAAACCAATATAAGATGGAAGACATTGGTCTAAAAAGCAATTTCTATGAAAACAATCTGGGACTACAAGCTCAATATGAGTGAGCAGTATGACAAGGCAGGGAAAAAAAGCTATAGAAACCAGCTTGGCTTAAGTATTCTGAACCAGTCCTTTTCAATAAACTGTATCTTCCCCAAGCCTAGGAAGATGTCTAGTTATTAAAGTCAGCCTGATTCTCCTCTCCTCTGTTTAGGGTCCTCTTGATACCTTGTTCTCTCTGCTGAAGCTCTCATAAAGCTTCATAAGTCTGAAGATCTAGCCTACACCATAGTCCAGGTGCCAGAATCCTTATCTGCTATGTTAAGCACCAGCCTATTTGCACCTTCACCTATACTGCCTGCCTGATACTATTTTCAGCAAGCCTGCTAGGATGCCCACTATTAGAAATTCCTGTCACTTAGACCTGCCTAGATTCTGATTGTCCAGACTGTATATTTTCTGATGCCCACTGGTGTGAGCTTCTCAGACCACCAGTTTTGCCTTCAAGGTGGTCTGTATAGTTTCTTTATTTTGATCCCTCCCTAATAAAATTATCTGTGTTCCATCAAAACCTCTGTACTTATAATCATACGGGAGAAAGAAAAGTACTTCAGTTTGTGGAGGCAGCATGAGCAAGGAGGTGCAAATGAACATGTTTATATATACAGAGGGCACTGAGGAAGCCCTATCTTGACTAAAGCAGAGCTCATGTGTGAAGTACTGGTGGTTAAGAAAACCTAGGACTAGGGGGGCGGAGCCAAGATGGCAGCATAGCAGCAGCAACATATCGCAGCTCTTACATAGCCACCCCAAAATACCCATAAAATAGGACTCTAAACCAATCCTAGAACTCCAAAACTCACACAAAGATACTTCCCACTAAAGTCAGCTCTGCTACGAGGAACCACATCAGCACTGCGAACTGAAACCAGCCTGGCCTGAAGCCACAGCTGTGCCCCAGGGGCAGCTGGATGAGAGGAGCAGAGGAGCCTCTCTGGTGAGCGGATTAGCAGCAGCTGTGAGCAGCATTCAGAACTAGGTCAGCGGAACTTGCAATCGGGGAAGAAAAGCATCCGGCCGAAAGGCCTCCAGAGCGGAAAAGCAAAAGGCAGAGGTTTTGCACCTGCCTCCGTGTTGCAGCTTCCCGCCCGCGGCCTGCAGACAGCAGGGGGACTAAGCGATTGTTCTGAGGCCAGTGCTCTCGCGTTGAGCGGCCTGGATCTGGATCACCGTCTTGGGCCTCGATCCTGGAGTCTTCACTATCCAGTCAGCCGGAAGTAAGTAGGAGGGGTCCCAGCACCTTCCTGAGAGCTACGGCAGCCGGGAGGACCCCAGCGATTTGGGACAGAGCTTTCCCTTCTGGAAGCAGAGCCCCACAGAGA
>JAQQSV010019862.1:0-11101 GCA_028646515.1 Pseudochirops corinnae | reverse complement strand
CTTATCTTCCCCTTTCGCAATCCCCACTCGCAGCTGGTGCTAATCCGCTCACCTGAGAGGCTCCTCCGCTGCTCCCGTCCAGCCGCCCCCGGGGCACAGCCGGGGCTTCAGGCCAGGCTGGTTTCGGTTTGCAGTGCTGATATGGTTCCTCATAGCCGAGCTGACTTTAGTGGGAAGTATCTTTGTGTGTGGTTTGGAGTTCTAGGACTGGTTTAGAGTCCTATTTTATGGGTATTTTGGGGTGGCTATGTGAGAGCTGCGATATGTTGCTGCTGCTACGCCGCCATCTTGGCTCCGCCCCCCCTGAATGTTCATTTCAATTAGTTTTTATACTTTTAACTAAACACTCTGCTAATTCTTCCACAATGTCCTTGCTGTCTATTTACAATTAGATTGCCAACTTCAGGACAAAGATCAGTTAGTAGAAAGAAATAATAATCAGAAAAACATATCATACCAATAAAACAACTCAATCCTGAGTTATTTAAACAACAATGAGAAATGGGAAATGGACATCAGAAATGACACCAGCAACAATGGCAATAATTTTACACAGAAGTTAACCAGTATATGTTTATTGCCACAAAAAGAAGATCCCAGAAGGCACCTGCATTAGCAAACATTTGACATACTTGCCAACTGGAGAGAGATATCAGCTGAACACAATACTTAGAGTATAAACTCATTTGTAAAGTATGACAAAGGTCCACTATTATGGGCAATATTAACCTGTAAGGCAGAGAGAAGCAGTAGATGGTAAAACCACTTTACTTTTTTTTTTTTTGCTTTTTGGAAGGCAATTGGGGGTTAAGTGACTTGCCCAAAGTCACACAGCTAGTAAGTGTGTCAAGTGTCTGAGGCCAAATTTGAACTCAGGTCCTCCTGACTCCAGAGCTGGTGCTTTACTCACCGCGCCACCTATCCGCCCCCTGGTAAAACCACTTTAGAGAAAATTTGGCAAAATACCCAATTAAGCAAGATTATCCTGAAGATATTTAAGGATGACGACTGATTGACAAAAAATGGAAAAGATCTGCAAAGATGACTATAACAAATAGTTTTATCTATCAAGGACAGTGCCACTATACTAGGACCCTCAGTGCTTATGCTTGTTCTTATAGGGGAGGTAGAAATGTCACTACAGAGAGTAAAGATGGGAAAACCACTGTATTGTATTAAGCATATATAGAAAAGATTCTTGATAGGGGAGAAATGACTGTTAGAGAACTAAAAAATTAGAATGCAAGGTTTCAAAAGGAGAGGAAAATAGCAAAGTTATGGCAGAAAATATTAGGTCTCATTAATCCAAAAAGGCAACTGAAAAATCAGCAGTTATTAACCCATATGCCCACACTTCCACCTAGACGAAATCGATATGAGAGGTGCCTGTACCTGGGTCAAGGGCATCCTCGATGAGAGTATACTGAGGGAGCAAGCAGATAGCTTTCATAAATGCTCTTCAATAATGATCAATGATCTTAAAGCACAGATCTAACCATGTAACCTCCCTACTCATTAAGCTCCAGGATCAAAAGCAAAATCTTTAGGCATTTAATGCCCTTCACAACATGACCCCTTCTGTGTCTTGTGTCACTTGGTGACACTGGCCTCCTTGCTGATCTTCGCATGAGACACTCCAACTGATGGCTCGTTACCAGATGACAAAGGACAAGAGTTACATGGCATAGGAAGGCGTGGATGGATTTTGAACTATTGAATTGGATGGAACATCTGAATGGATGAGCTCAGATGTATTTAAGTATGGGGTAGGCAGCTAGGTGGTGCCATAGTGCACAGAGCACTGTGCGGAGACCAGGAACACTCATCTTCCTGAGTTCAAATCTGGCCTCAGATACTTACTAAGTGTGTGACCCTGGGCAAGTCACTTAACACTGTTTGCCTCAGTTTCCTCCTCTGTAAAATGGCACACCACTCCAGTATCTTTGCCAAGAAAAGCCCAAATGGGGTCATGAAGAGTCAGACATGATTGAAAAATGACTGAACAACAAATCAGAGTGGGTTTCAGGGAGACTGCTCTATTAGGATGAGGTGACAAGTCAGGGGATGGTTTCACACCATGAAAACTGCCTTCCTTAATATTTCTAGAGTAAGAACTTACATTTATTTGACATTTTAATACACTGCTGTGTTCAGCTTCGCTTGCAGAGATAATATGGAATCTGGAGACCCAGATTCAAATTCTTACACTGACATTTACTAGCTCTGCAACTGTGGACAAATCCCTTCTACTCCCCTGCCTCAGTTTCCTTGCATGATAGCTAAGGTCTCCTCCAGATCCAAATTCTTTGAAATCTTTTTGTAAGGTCTGCCATGTTCTTTTCAGCTGTGGGCTGGAGGAAGCAAGGGGGTAACTAGGTGGGGTTTGGAGGGCTGGGAACTTTGGGGAGGTTTCACAGATAACACACTAAAAGAGGAAGGAGATTCAGTTGTTTTAGAAGAAAACATGACTCTTGAGCCTGACCTGGAGAAAGAGGTGCCAAATGGAGTCTGTCACTAGCTGGTACTACAACCCTTTTAGTTTTCAAGTTTTTTCTTTTTTGTTTTCCATACAGATTTTGGATTTCATTGATTTACTGAACTCAAGGTAAGGAGTACCTTGTAGAGTACCCTCTACTCAGAGATACTCATTGGTGCTTATAGTCTTAAAGAATTGTGTGGGGCTATGGCAAGATAAGTGACTTACCTAGGGTCACATCATATGTATCAGAGGTAGGGCTTGAACCCAGGCATTTCTGACTTGGAGGCTGGCTCTTTATCTACAACGCACAAAAAGAAATTGTCAGTTTGATTTTGTCTTTGACTTTTGAGGAAAAAACTGATGTCAAGTCAAGTGTTTTGAATTGGGCAAACAGAATAGTTTGATGGGCATATATGGATGGATAGAAGATCATTTATCAAATGATCAAACCAATCAATCAACATTTATTAAGAGCCTGCTATGTGCCAGGCAGTACTGAGTGGGGGGTATACCAAAGGAGCCCTGCCCTCAAGGAGTTTACCATCTAATATCAGTAGCTGAAGAAGTTACCTGCCAATTAGCCAATCAGTAAATATTTATTAAGTGGCCAAGATATTCCAAGCGCTACGTGAAGTCCTTGGTATACAATGAAAAGTAAAAGATATTCTTTGGTCTTGAGCTCACAACCCAAGGAAGAAGACACCATGTGAATAACTATATACAAACAAGGGAGTCAAGGGGGATTGGCAAAGGCTTCCTGTAGGAGGTGGACTTTTAATGGGGACCTTAAGGAAGCCCTGAAAGATGAGGGTGGGGGTGGGAATGGATGGGTGGGAATAAGGAAAGAGAACATTCCAGGCATGGGAGGCAGCCAGGGAAAGGCACTGGAGGAGAGAGAGAGAGTGTCCTTTTTTAGGACCAGCAAGAAGGCCAGTGTCACTGATTAGAGTCCATAGGTGGAAGAGTAAGGTCTAAGAAGATCTGAAAGGTACGGGGGCAGGACCAGGTTATAAAGGATTTTGACCGCCAGACACAGGACATTATATTTGATCCTACAGGTGATAGGGAGCCTCTGAAATTTATTGAGTAGAGGAAAGGGAGGTGACATGGTCAGACTTGCACTTTTGGGAAGGATGAAGGAATAAGCATTTATTAACACCTACTGGATACCAGGCACTGTGCTTTACAAATATTAGCTCATTGGATCCTCACAACAACCCTTTGAAGTAGGTGCTATTATTATTCCCATTGTATAACTGAGGAAACTGAGGCAGGCAGAAGTGAAGTGACTTGCCCTAGATCACATGGCTAGTAAATGTTTGAGGCCACATTTGAACTCGGATCTTCCTGACTCCAGATCCGATGATCCATTCACTGCATTGGTTTCTTTGATAGCATTGCTGCAGGACAGCAGCATTTAGAGACCTCAAAATATGAACATGACAAATCTCTCTTATTTTAAGAGAGAGAGAAAAAGTGTTAAAATGGGACTGGCCAATCATGCTGTCTCTGGAAGGTTTAAGTCATACTTGGTACCTGTGGATAAAAACCAAGGTTTCTCCCATAGCCATACATTGAAAAAAAAATTTCAGTTACGTTAATCAATACCAGATTATGACCCCTTGGGGGGTATTCCTCTTCGTATCTACCAAAGATAGAAGAAACCCCTAGAGGGTGGCTCCAGCTGCCCACTCTGCCCCCAGAGTGGCCTCCCTCAGTTAGAAGCAGGGACAGAGTTATGATTATGCAACAACTAAATAATTCACAGGATTTCCTTAGTTCCCACCAGGCCACTATGAGTCTTTTCCCATGTCTACAAACTCCACCCACCTACCAGGTATCAAGATAGTCCACCTATGACTCCCTGTGGCTTTTTCCCAGGCTAGTCTACAGGACTTCTTTGAGATCAATTAAGTGCCCAAGACCTTCAGACAAATTCTCCCCGCTCTTCCACCTTCTCTGTCTCTGAAGGTTAAGCCCTCTGCTCACCACCTTAGCTTTTGCTTTGTCTAAGACCGTTACTCCAACTTCATTACTGACCTGCATTCAATAAAGAGCTGTAATCAGTAAAAAAACAAACCAAAACATCAACCAATCACTATTTATTAAGCACCCACTGTGTGCTAGGCATTGGGCTAAGCTTAGCCTCAATTTATTCCCCACCCCTTGGGAGAGGTACCAAGCTCCTGTGAATCACATTATGCACACACAGATTATATAAATGTAGAATTATTTTGGGACTCAGACCCCGAGCGGCAGATTATATTCTGGAAATCATTTTTTTTTTTTTTTAGTGCTAAATGACCAAGTTTGGCTCAAAAACATGAAGATAGTGTTCTAGCAATTTTGAGAAAGTGAGAGCCCACAATTTAGTGGAGGGAGCCCTGTCTAAGCAAAGGGACAGGGGCACCCCCATTTTGAGTTTTGTATTTGGGGATTTTCGGGGTGGGCTTAACACTAGCACCTTCTTCAGGGTTGATGTTGGGATCAAATGAGGCACTCATGGGTGATTGAACAGCTAACTGCAGGAGGTTAACATGCTCTAAAGTAGCAAGGATATTCACCCATTATACAGTGGCACTTGGCTTCTAAAAACATGGCCCTTCTCTTCTCCATGTGGAAATATGGCAGGTCAGCAGGGCAGAATGGGGTGAGGAACCTGGTGACTCATATAGTCTTCAGAAATTCATCAAATTGGAGGGACCCCAGCTCCATGTGGGTGGGACTTTTTATATCTTTAGGTTATGACTTTTTATATCTTTAGGTTACCAGAAAGTTATATCAAGAAAAGAGGGGCCAATCATGTACTGGGGTGCTTTGTTGCTTTTTTAGGGAAAATTAATCCCTGTTGTGGATAATGGAAAAAGCGATTCCCTATTGAGAGAAACAGAAGAAGCCTGGTCCTAACACTGGGTATGAAGTAATGTTTGGGAGTTAAATTAAGAACTGGACTGGGTGTAGGAAGGGTAGTAAAATTTGCATCATATACTTTAAGAGATCTGAGCTTATATTAACTCACATGGTAGTAACACCTGACATTTATGTAGCCTTCAAGGTTTACAGAGTGTTTTACAGATCTCACCCATGACCAAGCATGATCTCTGTGATTAGCTTTGTCTAATCTATTTTAATGCAACCCTGTTCCTAAATGGTTTCTTCCCCCAACCCTATTTTCCATTTGTCAAACCTTTTCCTAAATTTAGAGCTTTAATAAATAGATTAATTACTTATTCTTCTTAATCATCTTATTCTTTCATTCTTTCCTCCTGAATTTTCATCTCTTATTTAAGTTGTTTGTTCAAAATCTCCTCCTCCCTTCGAAATTCTTTTGTTTGTTAGTTTTTTAAAAGTTTTCTTGTGACTTTTTCTAAGAAGAATTTCTTTACCTTGTTCCCTTTTTTAAAGTCTCTTTCTGTTTATTTTGGATGTTTATTGGTTGATTCACGATCTAGGTACTTATTCCTTCTTGAAAGTTTTTGAATTCCTCTTGGAATGAAATCATCTGAAGCGCCATGTCTGATCTCCCTCTTCTAACTAATGTCTTCTTTTTGCCTTTGAAGATCTTGCACCATTGCCCCTGCCCCTCTTTTTGGTGTCTCAGTCTCAAGAGTATCAGTTCATAAGTGAAGTAATGAGGATAAAAGCAGAGTCCCAAGATAGAAATTACCCTGTGTTCCACATAGTCTGGCCCAATTCTGTCCACTGTTTTGCTCACAATCATTCTTCTTTCTATTTGCCATGTGATCTTATATATGGGTCCATGTACTCCCATCATCCCAGTTGTTGGCTGGTCCCCAGGAGAACCAATTTTCCTCTTATTGAGGCAAAATGTTATCCATGGAAGCTCAGCACTCAGAGCAAGTGGTTTTCCCATGCACCAAATTCCCTCCATATTAAAACCACACAAGGTCTTTATGTCCCATCACTGACATATACCTCTTCCTTCCCAAAGTGTTCTTCACTAGGATTCTCTGTGTTGACTTGAGACCTCCCTTTCCCCTCTCCCTCTCTCATTTTAATTCCTACCTTCTATCATTTCTCCCGTTTTCCTCTCTTCTTGCTGAAAGACATTTCCCCCCTTAATTTTCTTATGTGAGGGCCTAATTATGGCACATCACACATTCTTCTTTGTCCTCCTTTTTCTCTCTTCTCATTTATAGATCAATTTTGACTTATAAAATACACTACTCATCTGTGAAAGGGGTTATTGGGTTTAGTCTATGACAAATCAGGCATCTTTTTTTTTCCATTGTCACTTCTATTTCTTTAGATTCTTCTTATAGCTTTATCAACTTTTGTACTTGAAAAACCTCTTAATGGTTCTTTTTATTTAACTTCACAACAAAGTTTTTTTCTTTTCTTTTCCTTCCTTCCTTCCTTCCTTCCTTCCTTCCTTCCTTCCTGGGGTTAAGTGAGTTGCCCAGGATCACATGGCTAGTCAGTGTCTGAGGTGGGATTTGAACTTAGATCATCCTGACTCCAGGTCTATCACTCTATCCATTGTGCCACCTTGTTCCTTGTGTACTAGGTTTGAAATTGAATTTTATGCCTTTTGAAATCTTCCCTTATATTCACTTTCTGACTTCTTGGTCTTTGATGGTGGGTTACCTCTTGAGATGGAAGGCATGCTTGCCCAGGTTCTAGATATTAGACAATGCTCTCATGCCTTCCCAGTCACCACTGGAGTGAAACAAGGCTGAGTGTTTGCTCCCGGGCTTTTTAGCATGATGTTTTCAGCCATGTTGTCAAATGATTTCAATAAGGCTGAACATGGCATCAAGGTCAGCTACATAACTGATGGTAAATTCTTCAACCTGAAAAGGCTACAAGCCAAGACCAAGGTGGAGGGAGTATTGGTGCAGAATTTTCTGTTTGCAGGCGATTGTGCACTCAATGCAGCCTCTGAAGCTGAGATGTGACAAAGTATGGATCAATTCTCTGCTGCTTGTGCTAATTTTGTGCTAATAACAATTAACACTTAGAAAACACAGGTATTCCCTCAGCCACCACCACACCATCCATACGTGGAACTATTAGTTTCAGCAAATGGGGGAGTTTTGAGTGCTGTGGATAAGTTCACTCACCTTGGTAGTGTATTTTCTAGGGATGTAGACGTTGATAATGATGTTGATCCACGCATTGCCAGAGCTAGTTCAGTGTTTGGGAGGCTCCAAAGGAAAGTATGTGACAGAAAAGGTATTAGGCTACCAAACTGAAGGTCTACAGAGCCATGGTGCTGACCTCATTGTTGTACGCCTGTGAAACCTGGACAGTCTACCAGCACCATGCCAGGAAACTGAATCACTTTCATTTGAATTGTCTTAGGAGGATTCTGAAGATCACTTGGCAGGATAAGAGACTGGGGTCCTTACTTGAACTAAACTGCCAAGCATTCAAATTCTGCTTCCAAGAGCACAGCTCCAATGGGCTGGCCATGTTGTTCAAATGCAAAATGTACGCTTGCCAAAAAGACCGTTTTATGGAGAACTCACAAAGGGCAAGCATTCACATGGTGCTCAGATGAAGTAAAATGAGAATAATTTGAAGGTCTCTCTCAAGAACTTTGGAATTGATTGTGTGACGTGGGAGACGCTGACCCAGAATTGTCCAGCATGGTGTGCTCTGTGCTCTATGACCAAAGCAGAATTGAAATAGCTCAAAGGAAACTCAGGATGCACAAATTTGGAAAATCCACCCCAAATGTTCACAGGGACTGTTTGTGCTGGACCTGTAGTAGAGCATTCTGAGCTTGTATTCCTCTGATCAGCCACAGCCAGATACATGGAGGCTTGACTTTAGCATGGCAATGTCATTTTTGGTTCTCTTGGAGAACGAAGGACAACAGCCAACCAACCTCTTGAGATGGATTGTAAAGCCACTTCAACCTCCTCCCATGCTGGGAAATTTACTTTTCACCGGTCTTGATTCTTGCCCTAATTAGCTTCTAGGGAGACTGGACCAGCCCCTTCTACATTTCAATCTCCTTTTCTTCAGCTTTGGTACAACTGCTCAGAATCATTTCTGACCTCAGTTCCATCTCTGACTCTGAGATTCTTCCCTACTCTGGTTGGGATGAATCAGTTCCTGCTGCTTTCTACAGATTTAAGGGATGACAGGTTCTGTGTTCTGGGCAAAATCTCTGCAGTCTTGGGGTTCTCTAATTTAGGAGATGCCCCAGACCCAAAGAATCCTGATCCTACATTCTTTCCAAATCTTTCTTCCTTTTCATTTATCTCAACAGAGGCAATGACTGCTGCTGGAGGCAATGGTGTGGGGTGGGCCATCAGATTATCTGCAGCAGAGGCAGAATCCCTGTGTAAGTCCCAGGCGAAAGCCTTCAGACTGGTTTGTGCTCCCTCACAAAGTGTGGAAGACGGTGGGGAAGTGGTACTAATTGCTAATTGGTACTGATTGTTACCATGTTGGAGTTCTATCTTTCTTGTCCTATGGAGTCAAAGGTAATTGCTCTTTTTCTGGTTTATAATTCTTCTTTTGAGTTTTTTTTTTTTTGCAAAGTTAGTGGGACTAGAGAAAATATCAAGTCCACCATCTTGTGGATTATGTGATTCAAGGAGCTTACATTCTAATAGGAGACACAAACAAGAGAGAAAGGGACACAAAAATGTTGAGAAAGTAGAGATGACAAGACTTGGCAGCAGATTGGACATATGGAGTGGGTATGAGTAAAGCAAGCCTGAGTGACCAGGAGAATGATGGTAATAGAGAAGTAAGGAAGAGGGGGAGGATTTTTGGGGAAAGATAATGAATTCTGTTTTGGACATGAGGGATTTGAGATGTCTATTGGCCTTCTATTTTGTATTCAACAAGACTATGAGACTGAAGGTCAGGAGACCTCAGGGCTGGATGAAGACACCTGAGAATGACCTGTATAAAGTTGATCATTGAATCCATGGGATAACCAAGTGGTATAGTAGAGGGAAAAGAGAAAGGAGTCCAGCACAGAGTAATGGAGGATACTAACTAGTGGGCATGATTGGGAGGCAGAGCCAGCAAAGGTGACTGAGAAGGAATGGCCCGACAGAAAGGAGGCATATCAAAGCAGAAGAAAGCAGTGTCACAAAAACGTAGGGGATATTAACTGTGAAACAGTAAATTCCTCAGCAAGGGCTCCTTATACTGCCAGAATCCCAAATCTCTTTGATCCCATTCACTGTCTGACAGAAAGGGGCACCATTTTTCTAAATATCCAAATATGGATTTGTTAAAAGCCCATCAGCATAGTTTCTTCCCTTCTTCATGGTTCATCATTGAGAATTTGCCTTCTAAGACTAGCTATGGAGAAGTTTAGGCACATTTCAATCCCATCCTGGTGCTGCCTCCTCTCCCATCTGCTCTTTCTCTGAACTGCCCTCCTTAATTATCTGGTGTTTATCTTAAAACATGACATCTTTCCTACCATCTTTGAAAAGAAAACAGTTTCTTTCATTTCTCTCTTCTTGACTTGTCTCAGAAGCATTTTTTTTTTTTTTGGATTGGGGATTGAAGGGCAAAGGTTGGTCAAACTGGTCACAGCTTTCTATAGTGAAAAAAAAGTTACTTGGTAGATTAATGAATTATAGTATCCTTATGAGGGACATGGAGAAACATAAACCTAATCCACAGGCTTAGGAGGGATTTTTAAAATGTGTTTTCTTTTAGTCCTCTATAAAAGCCCTTCTCTGCTGTTTGATCATGGCATGCCAGGGTAACTTAAGCCCTGGCAGGTTCTACAGTATGGGGAAAGCCTCACGTCCAACCTTGATGAAACTGAGGGTGTTTTTCAAAAGTCAACCTCATAGTTTTTAATGAAACACCAGGCTATTAGGGAAGGGTGCTTCTGTGTGTCATGTACCTACTTTGTTTCACTGGCCAATTTATTATTATTTTTTTAACTGGTACCAAACCAATTTGATGATTATTGCTTTGTAGGAAAGTTTCAAATCTGACACTTAGGCCCCCTCTTTCCCATTTTGTTCTCATTACTTTCCTTGATATTCTTGACTGTAGAAAAAGTAGCTGAAGAGTAGGAGGTAGAAGTCAATTTTGTTTTTATTTTGAACAGTTTTAGAGAAATCTGGGAAGACTTGTATGAGTTAATGCAGAATGAATTGAGCAGAACCAGGAGAACGATTTGCATAATAAGCACAATCCTGTAATAACAGACCACTTGGAAAGGTTTAAGAACTCTGATCAACACAGTGGCCAGAGGACCTAATAAAGCCATTTTCTGACAGGGAGGGAACGAATTGAAGATGCAGAACAAATCAAACATTTTTGGACCTAGCCAGTGTGGAAATTAGAGTTGCTTGACTATGCATATGTATTTTTAAAAAGATATTATTTTTCTTCTTTTTTTTTTCAACGGGAAGAGGGAGATATAGAAGGGAGAAAAAACAAATGCTTGTTAATTGAAAAAAATTCAGAATATCCAACAACCTTTGTTGGTATGGAAAGGGTTATGACCAGTGTGCTGACCATGAATAATGATGACAAGCCCTGAAGCAAAAAAAGACTCATGGTCCTATATGGCCCTTTCCTGCTTTTGTAGTAACTATGACACCTAGTGACTCCCTCTGAGATCACTTTCCATATAGCCTGTATAAAATCTGCATGTTCTCTCTC
>JAQQSV010019861.1:0-11101 GCA_028646515.1 Pseudochirops corinnae | reverse complement strand
TAGGAATGTAAATAGTTCAACTTTGATAAGTTCCTTATGATTTCTTTTCCCTATTTACCTTCTCATGCTTCTCCTATCTAAATGTCTAATTCTCTGTCCAACTCTGGATTTTTCATCAAGAAAGCTTGAAAGTAGTCTATTTCATTGAATGACCATATTTTCCCCTGCAACATTATACTCACTTTTGCTGGGTAGGTGACTTGGTTTTAATCCCAGCTTCTTTGACCCTGGAATATCATATTCCAAGCCCTTTGGGTCCCTCAATGTAGAAGATAACAGATGCTGTGTAATCCTGATTGTATTTCCACAATATTCAAATTGTTTCTTCTTGGCAGCTTGTAATATTTTCTCCTTGATCTGAGGACTCTGGAACCTGGCTATAATAAATCCTAGGAGTTTTCTTTTGGGGATCTTTTTCAAGAGGTTATCAGTGAATTCTTTCAATCTCTATTTTGCCCTCTAGTTCTAAAACATCAGGGCAATTTTCCTTGAGAATTTCTTGGAGGATGATTTCTAGCATCTTTTTTTGATCACGGCTTTCAGGTTGCCCAATAATTTTTAAATGATCTGTTTTGGATCTATTTTTCAGGTCAATGGTTTTTCCAATGAGATATTTCACATTGCTTTTGATTTCTTTCATTTGTTTGGATCTGTTTAATAGTATCTTGATTTCTCATAAAGTCATTAGCTTGCATTTGCTACAATCTAATTTTGAAGGAATTATTCTCTTCAGTGAGTTTTTGAAATTCCTTTTCCATCTGGGCAATTTGGCTTTTTAAGGCATTCTTCTCCTCATTGGCTCTTTGGACCTCTTTTGCCATTTGAATTAGTCTATTTTTTAAAGTGTTATTTTCTTTCTTTTTTTCTTTTTTCTTTTTTTTTTTTTTGGAGGGGGGAAGGTTTTTCACAGGTGCTGGAGCTATTAGTTGGGTGCTCTTTTAAGCCTCCACAGGCTCTGGCACCTGGTCACACACCCCAGGACCTCCACCCAAGGCAGCAATCCAGATCCAATCAGGTTAAAACAAGAGCAATTAACCCTCAGAATGGTGACTTGGTCCCCCTATAATCTGCAGGCCCAGAGCTCTGAAGCAGCTACATGGAGGCGGCTGCACAGCCACCGCTGCACCTCAGCTGCTTCCCTCTTCCAGGGGCAGAAGCTGACCCCACTCTTGGTCCCCCTGTTCCCAAAGTCCACACTGACCTCTCACTTTTTCTTTGGCATTTATGGGTTGATAATTATGGAAATGGCCACAGCTGTTGGTGATCCACTCTCCCGAAGTCCCTCCAGCCGCAGCTGACCAAGGCCACCCTGCGGCTAAAACTGTGGCCTTACATAGGGCTGGGCTCTACTCCCAGTGCACTGCAATGAGCCCTTCCTGTAGGTCTGCCAGGCTGCCTTCAGCAGGAGATTTCTTTCTCTCTATCACTTTGTGGGTTCTGCAGCTCTAAAGTTTGTTTAGAGTCATATTTTATAGGTATTTCAGGCGGGTATGGGGGGAGCCACGGAGATTTCCTGCTTCTACAGCCATCTTGGCTCCACCCCTATAATATACATTTCTAAAACAACATCACATCATTCCATTACATTCAAGAGTCTGCCAAGCATCTTCCACACAGAATGTGGACAAGGAAAACATCGTGACCTAGTGGTCACCTAGTGGATTTATGATAAGCAAAATAGCCATGATATTAAGCAAAGTAGGGATACTGAACATTAAAGAAGAAACATCAAATACATCATGAGTTGATACTGTTCTACAATTTCTTTCAAATGACAACAAAAGGTGACACTGAATATAAAGTCAGGAGAGTCAAGTAATTTCAAATACCCAAAGGTAAATTTCTACTTTTTGGAGGGCACTCAGGGTTAAGTGACTTGCCCAAAGTCACAAGGCTAGTAAGTGTGTCAAGTGTCTGAGGTCGGATTTGAACTCAGGTCCTCCTGACTCCAGGGTTGATGCTCTACTCACTGCGCCACCTAGCCACCCCCCCCAAAGGTAAATTTCTATATCACTATAAATACAATTTTAGTAAAATCAACTCTGCTGCACCCTTTAAGTATTACCAAAGCTAAACAAAGTGCCATGATACTAGCTGAGTTAGAAATATAGAACTATGTGGAAAATCCACAGAGCTAGAGAAATTCTTTTTAAAGGAAACAATATTTTAAAGCAAAAATATCATAAAAAACAAGTTATGCTCATTTTCTTGTACTTTCACCCTTAAGTATATATTGTATCCTCCTTAGTAGAAAACATAAGCTTCCTAAAGTCAGGGAAATTTTTGGTTTCTTGTCTTTGTATTACTGTTACCAACCTCATGCGATGCCTTGAAATCAGCAAGTGTTCAATAAAATATTTCTGAAATTGAACTGTTGCGTCAATATTTCCATACCTAAATAAAAATCAATCAAATCTGTGTAACTGTCATTTTGTGTATTTTGTGGGGAGAGACTCAGATCTGGGATTTCAGTTGTGTTGAGTGATTTCCTGAGGTCTATCCAATTGGCATGTTTCTGAGGTAGAACATGAACCCAAAGCCTCCCTGATTCCAAGGTCAGCAATCAATCTACTCTGTCATTCTTTTCTCCCCTCTCATTCACACACGCACGCACACACACAAAACTGTGCAAATAAATGTCATATTTTCCCCCAAATTTCTAGGCACAAATGAGTTTGCTTCTCTAATTGGTAATAATTTATTCAATAATCCTTTAAAAATAAATGAATAGATAAATAAAGACCCACCTTACAAACAAGTATTAATTCTAGGAAGATATGGTATGACAGAAAGTCCACTATACCTGGAAAGCAACAAGCCTGCTTTGTATCATATTACTGAACCTATCTCCCTCTTCTTGACATATCTCATCTGCCTCAGAAAATTATGGGAAGGGTCACTGAGAACATGTGTGAAACTACTCCTATGAATGCAAGGTATTGCAATATAACATAAAAGTGCAAAGCTGAAAGGATTAGTGGAGATCATCAGATTCAACCCCTTCACCACTACACTAACAAACTTTTCTCCCAGGTTGACAATTTCTTCCATGTTTCCATTCACAGAACTTTTAATAAAGTTCTAAAATCAAGATAGCCAAGATTAACTCCATGGATTAAAAAATCACAAGTGCACAATGAGACAAATGAAGGCAGAGAGACCCACAGATGAGTGCCCAGTGTCTCATCGATCATCAGACACAATGTGAAGTACAAAAGGGATAGACAAAGTGGGATACAGGTCAGTAATGAAAGAAGGCAATAAAGTTCTGATTTCTGGGTAGCATATATATGATTGAACCCAAGAGTTACTTGACAGAACCTGCCTATGACTTTCTCTGTCTCAATTGATCTATTTAAGTAAGAGCAAATATTATAGATTAGTACATTCCAAGGAAGAAGTAGCAACTGGGTAACTGACCCTAAAGTTCTGTCTGTCAAAAAGAGTGACCTGACTGTGTGTCCTCCTCACCCCCTGCCAAGTGCTGAACTTGCCAAAGGAGGAAAGCACATGTTTGCAAGGGATTTGTTGAATTTTTATTTGCAACAGCCACTAATTAGACAGCTTTTTGAGCTACTGGTTAGGAGGGAAGAATGAGAGTATTGGGGGTGGGGGGAGGTTGGCACAGAGAGTGAGAGAACAAGAGAAGATGCAAACTCGAGAGTAGACAGCTAGATTGGGGGAGGGAGGTTACATAACATTTTTTTTTAACTGGAGAGAATGTTGTACCTCAAATCAAGTTCTTTCATTTCTCATGACATATAAACACCTTTAACCCGAATCTTTTGTGACATGTAATATTATACACTAACACTACAGTGAACACTTTTTTGGTACAAACTTTTCTTTCTTTGGATGGTGGGGGCAGTTCTCAGTTTTAATGCCATATTAAACATTTTCATTTGAAGAATACAATCACAGCTTTAATATCTGGCAGTACTTAAATTTCGCTGTAAAGCAACATTAAAATGCTAGAATTCTGAGATGCCTAATATTAGGCTACAGCTAAATTCTTGCATGATTACATAACACTGCTAATTTTTTTTAAGAAAAAGAAAAAGGATTTCTCCTTCTCCCATCCTCCAACACCACCATATTTTATATTCTTTAGTATCTTTTAGTTATATACACTTTCAAAACGGCTCCCATCTGAATTCTCCTATCTATAATCTTCGGTTCTTCTCTTGCAGGAAGTAAGATCTGTGAAAATAGATGTATGCCTACAATCTAACCTGATTCTCTCACCCTGGATCATTTTCTCTTTTAGCAACTAACCTGCCTAAGATAAAACTAAGAGTATGCAACAGGGATACAAAATGAGGGGACTTGGCCTATACTATCTGTAATACTTAATAACAAATCACACCATATCTCCATGGAATTACACAATGCCAAACATCTGTAATGTGAAAATTGTAGTCAATCACCCACCCAGATGTTTCTCAGGAGCCAGATGTTTGACATCATGTGGACACAACATTCAAATGAATGACTAAATTTTCCACTTTGCATAGAACCAATCTGGTATCTCAAAGATATATACTTTATTACATTTTACAAAAAAAAAAAAAATTGAATCCCTAAAGATAATCTTTTTCAACTTCCATAAGCACATCCCAACAAGAGGATTACAGAACTAGCAAAACAAATATTCAAGTTGCATATTTAGATTTAACAAAAGCATCCATTTCTGAGAATGCCAGCTAGAATTTCCTCTAATTGATTCAAAATCTGGCAGAAAACCAACATTTATTTACTTAAGCTATATAATAGTTTCTTTCTGCAGCATTTTCACATGAGGGGAAAATAAAAAGCAAAAGACCAAACTGAAAAGAATAGAAAAGGTATAATGCTCTCTAAATTCCACATAAGCAAAGTGCATTTGGAGTTACAGCAGACCAAAGGCTAACTGAAGAAAATAACCATGTTCATATATGATGTGTTTTTAGCAGGAACAATTATTTTCCAGAAAATATTTTATAAGAACTACAATTTTTGTAGCTAAAACTGCATGTACACTGAAGAGGCAGAGAACTCCCACCTCCTGAGCTTTTCAAATCTTAGTCTTAAAAGAAAAGCATTTGCATGTCCCTTAATCACTATTTTAAATCCCCAAAGCCAGATAGCAATGGAAAAACAGCACATATAAGAACACATTAAGATGGAACGTATAAATATGACACAAAATTGCATGCTTTCATAAATGTCTCTAAGTTCTTAAAGGATAAAGGTATTTCTACATCCCTTATTTCTCTCAGTGAAGGCTAACTAAAAAGCACGGCCTTAAGAAGAAATAGAATACATACCATGATAAAGTCTCTTTCCTTTGGAAAGGCAGGAAGAACAGATTTAAATTAAGACTTGGTGTATAAAAGCTGAAAGCATAGAATTTGTATCCACATAATGAACTGATGTCTCCTCTAAAGACGTCAGATTGCTGTTCAGCTAAACTCTCTAAAAATACCTCCTTGCAAACACACACACACACACACACACGCACACACACACAAAATGAGTACAAAGAGGGTTCTTACTAAGCAGCTCGACTTGCACAAAATTACTTAATAAGTGATAGGGTTTTTTTTTTTAATGTACTTAGCAAAAAAAAAAAAAATAAAATGCCAGAAATTTTATCCATCTCTTGTGATCTTTTATGAACTGTTTTATAAACAGAAAAGTACAAAGAGATAATTCCTTATTAATATTCTTAACATGAAAATATAACAGTTCTGAAAAACCATCCAAGGGAAGAATATTATACTTTATAGAACCATTGGTAAGAGAAGGAAGCAGCAACAAATAAATTAAAAACCTTGCCTTTCCCATAATGTCTCCTGGCCTACTGTCTATAAAGAGAAGGGAAATGTTCCTCTACCACTATCTTCAATTTTTTTTGCTTCCTTTAGAAAAACCAACAGTGAAATCCCAAAAGATTTTGTTTTCAGTGTTTGGAAAAGCATCTATAGCACCCAAGATAAGTCCTCTAAAGGATACTGAAAACAAAAATTTATCATAATATGGAAGTTATCAGTGGTCAGTTCAGTGCCACTACAGATCAAAGCTTCCTAGAAACCAGCTCAAATTAGTCACTTTTACCCAAGATAGTTGAGTGTGCTCTAGTGTAAGAATCAAAACAGAGAAAGGACATGAGAAGAAAATGACTCCTGTTAATCCCAATTCTCATACTGTGAGATTTCTATTCCACTATTCTCCAGAAACTCAGCTCCATTATCAAAAAAAGAGAACTGGGGACTAAAATTTGAGCCATTAGAGATAAGAGCCAAAATGCAATTGCTAATGTGATTATACACACTCCTAGGCAAGGAGAAACCAAAATGAATGAGTTCTGGAGTATGTCTCTTCACCTTTTTTATAGTTAAACATTTAAAAATGAACTCTATGAAATTTTTAGGAAATCCTCATAATACTTCATTTTCCCCAAAAAATTCAATATTCCCTTCTTAATTAACCATTATTTGTGTACATATGTTCATGTTTTACAGGGTATCTAGAGTTGTAATGGAGCCAGTTCTATCTGGCAATAGCCAAATGTTAAATTTTGAAGGTGATCGTTTATATCTGGGAAATCCACAAATGCTACAAATCAAGGTTTCATTTGCTGTTCTGTTAATTTCCTAGACTTAAGAAGGTGACAGAGAAAATGTTAATAATGCAGACTAAACTTTAAAATGTGCTGTGAGTAAATTTTTCCCCCTAGAGATATGGTTGTTAAATATTTACCAGTACACCACAGAGAAGATTTCTTTTGAAACCTAAGTAGATTGTAAACTCCCTGAGGACAAGGATTATGTATAATTTATCATGGTATCCTTCTTATGGCCTGGCTCATTTTAGGTATCTCAATAAATATTTGCTGAAGTGAAATATTATAGAGAAAATATAGTGCTTACAATGATGTACAAAAAAGATAAAACAAAAACAAAACACCTAGATTACAGCTGTACCTTTAAAAGGCCATAAGCATATCACTAAGTATATCTGGCTGAAAAAGTATATCTACCCAGGTATGTTCCATAATTAATTATTGGAAAATCTTTCATCTAGCAAAATATAAAACAATGACAGCATTCCTGTTAGCTAAAACATTGTATTCTAAAACACTTCACAACTGGAAGGCCCCTCAGCCCCTATAAAATGGGCAATTAGTAGGTCAAAGGCAACTTAGCAAGCCATTTAATAAAATAATAAAGATCAATTTATGTCAAAAGATGAGTAACTTGTTAAATTTTATTTCATGCTTTGCTTTCTACATGACCTTAAAATCAATAAAATACTTTCCTAATCAAGCTAAATGACTCAGTCATTAACAAAAAGTCAATTTTTAAAAAGTGATTTCCAGCAGGTTCACTTCAATTCACCAGTTAGGCATGCAAATGATATACAAGATAAAGGCTGTACAGCACTTATATTCCTTTATAAGCTAGCCCCAGTCTACCTTTTCAGCCTCAACATCACTCCCCAGTCCTCACTCTTACTCCAACAAGCTAACTTTGGAATGAAACTCTCTGGTATCCATGTGTTTGCGCTGATTGTTTCCCATGACTGGAACACACTCTCTCCTCAGCTCCAGCTATTAGAATCTCCAGTTTTCCTTCAACTTAGCTAAAACCAAGACTACTGCAATAGATTCCTGGTTGGTCTCTCCTCGTTATGTCTTCCCCCCGCCCCATTTGGCTGTCGAACTGATCTTCATAAAGCACAAGTTTGACCAGGGTCTATTACCTACAGGATCAAATATAAAATCCTGTTAGATGACATTCAAGACCCTTTATAACTTGGCTCCATTCTTTATTTCTTTTCTTCTTCTACCTTACTACACTCCCTGTCCACCACATACTCTGCATCCCAGTGACTTTGGTGTTCTTGCACAATAATTCCCTTGACTCCAGGTTTTTTCACATACTGCCTATCCCCTATGATTTGAGTTTTCTACCACTTCCTCTTCATCTCCTGACTTAGTTTTTCCCAATCCTTTTTAATATTACTACTGCTCTCCTCTGTTGACTATTGCCAATTCATCCTATTTATACACACCATACCCATACCTAGTCTGTTTTCATGTTGTTTTTCCCTCAAGAACAGGGACCATTTTTTGCCTTTCTTGGAATCCACAGCACAATGTATAGTTCCTGGAATATGGTGGGTGCTTAATAAATGCTTGTTGAAAACAAGGGAAAAGAACCTATTGGTATGAAAACATTTAAAGAAGCTCTTTTTGTGAAGGCTAAGAATTAGAAATCAAAGTGATGCCCATCAATTGAAGAATGGCTAAACAAGCTGTCTTATATGACTATGATAGAATATTATTGTGCTATAAGAAATGACAGGCAGGATGATTTAAAAAAAAAAACAACAACCTGGAAAGACTTACATGAACTGATGCATAGTGAACTGAACAGAACCAGGAGAACATTGTACACAGCAACAGAAATATTGTTCAATGAAGAACTGTGAATGACCTAGCTATTCTCAGCAATACAATGATTCAAGATAAACCCGAAGGACTAATGATGAAGCACAATAACCACCTCCAGAGAAAGAATTGATGTTGGTTGCATGCAGACTGAGGCATGCTATTTTTCAATTTCTTTTATTTTTCTTCTTTTATTCAAGTCTTCTTGTACAAAATGACTAATACGGAAATGTTTTACCTAACTGCACATGACCAACCTGTATCTGTTTGCTTACCATCTCAGGGAGGGGTAGGGAAGGGACGAAGGGATACTTTAAATAAACATGCTCTCTAAATAAATAGATAGACAGATAAATGCTTGTTTACTTCACTTAACTCAAATACTTTCTATGGGAGACATTCCTGTAGCCCCTGGTTGTTAATGCAAAATTACCTTGCATTTGCTCTCTGTTTGGGGTGTGTGTATGTGTGTATGCGTGCGCATGCGTGTAACACACATACCTATGTACCTAAATACCCACACTCATACATGTCCTTACCCCTCTAGAATGTCTCCTCTAGGACAGAGACTATTTGGTTTTTGTCTTTTCATCCCCAGGCATTTATTGTCTATTTCACTTAGCTGTCACTGGGCATGTGCTATTTTATTTTAACCTACCCATATCCTACCTTCCCAACTAGAATATAAACCCCTTCCAGGTTAAGGAGACAATGCTTTTCCCCAAGGAGATAACATTCTGCAGAGGTATACAGCATGTCCATAGGTAAGTAATTACAGGACTTTTACAAAATAAATACAAAGTTATGGAGGTGGGGCTAACAATTAGGGAAATCAGGAAAGGTCTTAGCCATGTGAGTGAAGAGAAAGGAAGAGATGTGAGAGAAGCTATAAAGGAAGAAGCTACGACCTGGCCTAAGGGAGCAGGGTAAGATAAAGCAAAGGAAATAATCAAAGAAGATTCCATGTTTTTGAACCTGAAGGGCTATTACAATGGTATCACTGGGAAGAGAAAGCACCAGCTTTAGTGAAGATAAACTCTATTTTGAGCATGCTGAGTTTGAGGGACCAGTAGGCAGCCATGAGTGCCGTCTAACAGGCAAATAAAGATGTAAGAAAAGCACCTAGAGATTAAGCCTAGATAGATAGATTATATAGACATACTAATTCGAAAGGGTGAGATCCCCCAGGAGTATGCTGTAGAGGGAGAAAAGATTGCCCTTGACAACACACTCACTTGGGGAAAAAGTTGCTGAACCAGTGAAGAATCCTGAGAAGGAACAGTCAGCTGAGTATGTGATCCTGTGAAAGTGACAACCTCTCTGGGACTCAGTTCCTCATTTGTAAAAGGAGCAAGATGAACTAACTACCCTACCCGATTTCTAAGATCTTGTTCTGCTCTAAAGTCTAAGCTCTTATGATCTTGCATGCGAAAGCAGGCGAGAAACATGCTATGGAAGCCCAGGGGAGAGAGTAAAAACCAGGGGGGAGGAAGTTATTGTCTATCACATTTTGAAACCTCCAAGAATGGAGACAGTTCTTGAAAACCCACTTAAAAATCTTTTTTTTTTTTTTCCCATAGCATTTATTTTCTCCTCTTCCATATGCTCAGAGGATAAAGTCCAAACTCCTTAGCTAAGCACTTTGGGGCCTCCACAATCTAGCAACCTTCTACTAGATTGAACCTTGTCTATTCATTCCCCTACAAGAACCTTGGCTCAAACCAAATTATTCTCTGAATATAAATAAAACCTGAGAGCACTGAAGCCTCTGCTTTGGCTTTTGCTAGTCTTCCTACCTAGAATATCATCATCTCTCCTTTCCATCTCTCTTAAGTCCTGACCATCCTCATTCTACAGAGAAGGCTCAAAGAGTTTTGTCCATGGTCACACAGGTAACATTAAAGTTGGGATTTGAGTTTAGTTCTTCCTGATTCTATAAATGTCAATTATCACTATAATGACAGACAGTGTGATCTATGCAACTATAAGCAAATCAGTTACCCACCCTGACCCTCCAAAACAAAAGGCACTTTGTAAACCGTTAAGCACTAGAAAAATGTGATCTATTATTCAAGAGCTGGTCGAAGCCCCCACCTACTCCATTAAGCCTTCTCAACTTAACTGGCCTCATAGTGGTCACCCTCTCTCCCCAGCTGCTCTAGTATTAATTGTCTGTTTTACTTAGATGTTTCAGAACATGTGCCAATTTAAGATGTATATTATTTTAACCCATCTATCCCATCTCCCCAAGTAGAATGTGAATACCTTTGAGTACAAGAATACCCCCTTCAATAGCCTCAACAGAATATCAATTAAAATATCAATTTATAACAGTAGCTCAATATTGATTATTATGAATTAAACTCTACCACTAAAAGTAAACAAGCAGAATATAGATATTAGCAACTGAAAAAACTTTTTGATATAAAAAAGGGGAGTTGTAAGGATAACTTATCTTGTTACTATCACATCTGCCCACTTTCTATTTTGAGGAGAGATGGTGTGTTCAATGAGTATTCATATCAAATCAAATATTTTTTTCCTCTCCTGTATCTTAATGCCAGTATTGTTCATCTTAGAATGAGAGCTACTGGGGACTGAACGATTGTTTTCAGGCCAGGGCTCTCGCGTTGAGCGGCCTGGATCCGGATCGTTGTCTTAGGCCTC
>JAQQSV010019860.1:0-11102 GCA_028646515.1 Pseudochirops corinnae | reverse complement strand
AATGTCCAACTGCATGATTCTGCCCTATAGATATATGTAGTTCATATAGGAAAGATGCAGAGAACTCCCAGGAGTCCCCCAGACTTCATCAATGGGATGTTCCCCTTTCCTATAAATAAATAAAATGGGGGAGATGTAGTAGACCAGACTTTCATGCTCCCCCTCTTCTATGAGGCAGATATGCAGAAAGATTATAATCTTGTTGGGTGGATGCTTTCTTTGGATCTTGAAGTATCCTAGAAAGTTCAGGGGAGTATCAAGTCCTGTGACTCCCTGTTTGTTTGTACCTCCAGACTTGGTCCTAGGATAAAATCTTAATAAATGATTAGCCTTGGGCTGGGGCAGGAGTGGTAGATTCCAAGAAGGGACCGTTCGTTCCAGGAATTCCTGTTATAGGGAATATAAGCCTTATGATTTTCTAGTATCTTTGGCTCTGTATGAAATGGCTCTGTAATAAACAGACTATCGAATACATCCCCGTCTCTCCCTCTCCCTTCCTCTCTCTCTCTCTCTCTCTTTTCATCCAGCTGGTTGCTGAGCCACAAACTGTGCTGGTCGCAGCAAAGCAGGAGTTACCCACAGACTCTTTGTCAAACACTAAAGTGCTTCACTGGTAGTGAGAGTAGAGAGAGGGGCTAAGTGGCATGTATCCTTGAGAGGCTCTACAGCACTGCCCACCAGGCCACACTGCCTCAGCACTTGGGACAGGGCTCTCCATTCTCCAGTGCCTATCCCAAGCATCTCTTATGCCACGACTGGGGAGCCCTGAGTTTCATAGACAAGGATGGCCATCATTCAATCAAGGTAGATGACTTAGGATAAAAGCTGGTGATTATCCCAAGATCAGAGCAGGGTTTTAAAACCTAGGGCATAACTTGGCCCATTCAAGGCCTATTTGTTTCACCTGGTTGTTCTTCCTTCTTTCCTAGGATATGTGCCAGGAACATCCCGGCCTCATGTCACCTTTCAGAAGATTCTTCATTGCACACCATGTCTTATACTTGATTCTTCTTTCCATGGTGTTCTGAAAATTTCACATCATTCCTTATGGAACAATTATTCATCTGATAGCCAGCATTTATATGGTATTTGGAGGTCTGCAAAGTGCCTCACGAATATCTCATTTGATATTCACAGCTCTGGAGGTGGGTACTAGTAATATCCCCATTTTACAGATGAGAAAACAGAGGCAGGCAGAAGTTAGTGACTTGCCCAGTGCCATACAGCTGGATTTGAACTCAAGTCTTCTTGACTTCAGGTCTGGTGCTCTTGCCCACCATGCCACTAGCTGCCTGCATAGACATATGGACATGTATGCACACAGATACACAGCAGGGCAAAGCCTCTCTCTCCATCTCCCTCCTCTTGATCCTCACCACTCTGGGAGGCAGGTGCTATTATCACCCCCCTGACATTCAGGTGCCAGTTCATGGTCATACAGTACACTCCTTGGCACAGGTTTTGCACCCAGTTTTTTATTAGCCACGATGCCATGGTGAGTGCACATAGACATTTTCTAAGTGTGTGTTTGCTGTTGAATTAAATATGAGTCTTTTCTGGCTGTTACTGACCTCCTAGGGTTATAAATCCAGGAATGTGAGCTCTGGATCAAGGGGATGAGCAATGTGAGAATTGCTTACACTGAACTCCACAGCTGGACCAATTCCCAGCTCCCCAGCAGTGAGCGCATCTGCGTCTTCTCACCACCTGACACTGATTTCCCAATCTTCTACCCCCCCCCCCCTCCCTTGCTAACTTGAGGGCTGTGAGGTGACACCTGGGGGTTACACTAATGGCTTGAGGTGACACCTGGGGGTTACACTAATGGCTTGAGGTGACACCTGGAGGGTTACACTAATGGCTTGAGGTGACACCTGGGGGTTACACTGATTTACATTTCTATGATTATTATGGAGTTTGGATTTTTCAAGTGGCTGAGATGGTAGTGTGTGTCTACATCCTTTGACCACTAGTTTACTGGGGCTTGGCTCATAATCTTAGAGACTGCTTAGAGATGTCAGAGTCCATTAACATTCTAGGTTACCATTGGTAAATTTGTTTTCCTCTCCATTAAATCCTGTTAGACTATCTCCTTTGGTGGGGGTTGGTGGGTGGGTAAGTGGTATAGTCTGTAGAAGGTACCTATAGCTCAGGCTTGAAACAATCCAGGCCCAGGATCCTCCCTAACCTCTCCTCCCAGCCCATACCCAGGGCTCTTGTCTTTTTAAGTGAAGCTTTAGAGTGAAATGGGTTTAAAGGCGGGAAATCTAGTGGGTAAAGCCCAAGTTAAACTTGTCCTCTCCTTCTCCCTCTCCATCTCCCTTTCCTTTTCCTATACAAAGGAAGATAAATTTTGATGGTCAAAAGCTGCCTCCTTAACTTAGGGTTTACTGGCTAGATTTCTTTCTCAAAGACCAAACCTTAAACCCATTTCACTCTGGAGTTCATAGATTAGAAAACAGTAGGTCCCTGCCCAAGCTCCACTCGATGGCTATATTTTGGGCCCTCCTGACTCAGAGTGAATCTCAATGGTAACTGTTTTCTCTTTTGCCAACAACCCTGAGGGTCTTCCCCCAATTTGATTTTTTTTTTTAATTAAAGGGGCCATCCCTTGGCTCACTTCTTAAAGAGGCCTATTCACTGAATGGGCTTTACCTCACTCAAAATGAGAACCATAAAAGACCTTAGCCTAAAAGGGCCAGGGTCTTCCAATGCATCCTGGGCCATCTCCAATTGTTCTGATAATTATCTGGGCCCCTGGACCCAGATGGCTCTGGAGGAGAAAGTGAGGCTGTGACCTTGCACAGTCCTCCCTCACTCAAATCCAAGTCAACTGCAAGTCACATCATCATTCCTTGATGTCATGGTCCTCTTCCAAAACAAAGGACAAACACAACATGTGAAGCTCTAGGTACCTGCAATTTCTTCCCGTTGAAATGACCCACTCGTGCTAGCCCTTAGATACATCCTCCTTCCCACCGGGTCTTGTCCAGCCAGGCCCCCTTTACTGGGATCCTAGCCTTTTATGAAGCTAATCCAGATAACAGTGTGGTTCCTGACCCCTGATTCCCCCACTCCCTCAACCCCAGACCTCCTAGTTTGAATGTCCTTAATCTGTAGTGCCCTGATTTTAATAAACAGTTGTTACTTCCTCCGTTGAAGATAATTCTATCTGCTTACTACTCACAGGATTAGTCACTAACTCTTCTCCCTTTGCTCCCTCAGTGATCTTTAGACAGAGTGGGCTTTCTAAGAGGCAAGAGTCTTGCCTTATACTAGTACTCTGTTTTGATTTACTCATTACAAGTCTTTATGCTGGTTTTTTTGCAGTTTTCTTTGTGAGAATTTTTTCTTTTTCTTTGTTATTCTTTTACTTTATTGGGCACATTTCTTGAAGTTCTGAGGGGAAGAGAAGCTGGGCTTTGGCAGAGCCCTTTGCTTCTGTTCTGTATCACTGATTTGAAGGCAGTCCCTCCAACTTGGGTTTACTGATGGCGAAGCAGGCTAGACCTCTGAGTGGGAACTTTTCCACATTCATTACCTTCAGAGGGATTCTGCGTAGGATATTTGGTGGTATCAGTCATGAAAGCTTTCCCATTTGCAATACATGTGTAGGGTTTCCTACCAGGTGGAATTCTCTGATACAGAGTAAGGGTCTTCTTAAATCTGAAGGGTTTGTCACATCCATGACATTTATAGTTTCTCTTTAAGGTAAATTCTCTGATTCTGAGTAAAATCTGATCCCCAAATGAGAAACGGTTTTCACATTCATGGGCTCTATGCACATCAATTAATGTATGCTCAGTAACAGCTCAGATCTAACCAAATCAGGCTTTCTCTAATTACTAAACACTCAACTTTTCTCTCTAGTGTTACTTCTTTCATGTTAATAAGGACTTGTGTCTACTGAATGCTTCCCCCCATTCCTTATATTCATAAGGTTTCTCTTCAGTATGAATCCGACAGTATTTCCTAACAACTGATCTCAGGACAAAGGCCTTCCCGTTGCTGACACAGGTAAGGCTTGTTTCCAGTAATGAATTCTCTGATGCTGATTAAGAACTGATCTCTGAATGAAGGCTTTGCCACATTCCTTACATTCATAAGGTATCTTTCCAGTGTGAATTCTCTGATGTTCAGTAAGAACTGTGTTCCTTCGGAATGCCTTCCCACATTCTTTACATTTGTAAGGTTTCTCACCAGTGTGAGTTATCTGATGATGTATGAGGGCTGAGCTCTGCCTAAAGGCTTTCCCACATTCCTTACATTCATAAGGTTTCTCACCAGTGTGAATTCCCTGATGGTGAATAAGACCCGAGTGCCCACTGAAGACTGCTCCACATTCTTTACATTCAAAAGGTTTCTCTCCAGTATGAATTCTATAATGTTGAATAAGAGAGGATCTCTGTTTGAAGGCTTTTCCACATTCATTACATTCATAAGGTTTCTCACCAGTATGAATTCTCTGATGTTGAATGAGGGATGAATTCTGGCTAAATGCCTTCCCACAATCCTTACATTCATAAGGTTTCTCAATAGTGTGAGTTCTTTGATGCTCAATGAGGTATGAGCGCCAACTGAAGGTTGCCCCACATTCCTTACACTCATATGGTTTATTTCCACTATGAATTCTTTCATGTTTAATAATGTCTGATCTCTGGCTGAAGGCCTTCCCACATTCCTGACATTCATAAGGTTTCTCACCAGTGTGAATTCTCTGGTGTCGAATAAGATGTGAGTTCTGCCGAAAGGCATTTCCACATTCCTTACATTTATATGGTTTCTCTCCAGTGTGAATTCTCTGATGTTTAGTAAGACTGGAGCTCTGACTGAAAGCCTTCCCACATTCCTGACATTCATAAGGTTTCTCACCAGTGTGAGTTCTCTGATGCTCCATGAGGTAGGAGCGCCAAGTGAAGGTCAGCCCACATTCTTTACACTTGTATGGCTTCTTTCCACTCTGAATTTGGTAATTTTTAGTAACATTCAAGTTCTGGTGGAGGGCCTCCCTTAACTCTGTATAATCACAGGTTTTCTCACAAGTGTGGGTTTTCTGGTGTGTAGTAAGACTGGAGCTCCACCTAAAAACCTTTCCACAATGACTACACTTATAAAGTTTTTCTCCCTCTTGAGTTCTTTCATGATTTATGATGTCTGAATGGTTGCTGAAAGCCTTCTCATATTCTGTGCATTTACAAGGTTTCTCTTCATCATGAGATCTCTGATTTTGGAGAAGAGGTGAGCACCTGCCAGAATTCTGTCTACCTTCTTCCAAATCACAGGGTTTATTTCTGTTCTTCTGATTATGGGGAAGATTCCCATGTTCATCATGGGCCCTCACTCCTGGGCACTTGGGCATGCTCTGCCTAAAGCTTCTTCCCAAGTCAGTACATTCCTGGCTTCCCTGCTCAGTGGGTACCAGGACAGTCACCTTGCTCAGAGTCTCCCCTGCGAGGGTTCTCATTTGTTTCCATAGCATGACCTCCTGGTAAGGACTTTCGAAAACTGTGGGGACCTGGGGAACAACATGCCTTCTAGGGCTGTCCACAAATGTTACGAGGAATGCTCCTCCTTCTTGTATTCCAAATGACTCCTCCTGGTTCCCAAACCTAGAATCCCAGGCTGAAAGAAATTCAGAAGGAAAAGAATTTGAACAGAAGGCATAGATGGCCTCAGAGGGCAAGCCCAATCCTTATCACTATCATGACTCTCACTAGCCCACAGCAAACTGGCAGCTTAGGGAGGTAATGCAAGCATAGGATACACAGAGTATTGTATTTGAACATGGTCAGACTACATTGGAAGTCTGAGGTTCAGCAGAAATTGTCACATTTTAGGAAGGGCACTGGTGACCGGGAGGGGGTCCTGAGGAAGGACACCAGGATGGTGAAAGGCCACAAGTTCAGGCCAAATGAGGTAGGCTGTCTCACTTTAGTATGTATTCCCAGGACTTAGCACAGCATCGGGCACATAGTAAGCATTAAATATTTTTCACTCCTTCATGATCTAGGGAGAGTTAGTCTGAAGAAGGAAAGACATGGCAGCTGTCTTTGAGAATCTGAAGCACAGGCATGTGGACAAAGGATTCCAAGGGGTGAAGAACCTTTGGCCTGGAGGCCACATGTGGCCTTCCGGGTCCTTGGGTGCAGCCTTCTGACTAAGCCCAAGTTTTACAGAAAAAATCCTTTTATTGAGGGAATTTGTTTTGTGAAGTTTGGCTTCAGTGAAAGGGCCACACTTGAGGGCCTAGAGGGCCACGTGTGGCCTGGAGGCCCCAGGTTCCCCACCCCTGGATTAGAGTTTGTCTTCTTGGCTACTAGAGTCAGAAAAAAGGACAGTGGGTGGATGTTCCAAAGAGACAAATTCTTCTTTAGTATAAACATGAAAACCCTTTCTGAGCAGCTCAGCCCTCCAGAATGTGAAGCTGCCTGAGGAAAGAAGCTGGGAGTGGCCCTCACTGGGAGTCTGGCCTCTGAGGCCCCTGACAGTCTGCTAGGCTGTCCTGCTATGTCCTCACTGACACGGGGGCAGCCTTTCTAGGGATGAAGAGCCCGGGGCTAAGAGAGGTGACCACTGTGGCCATGAAGAGATTTAGTCCCCAGGCGGAAACCAGGCCTCAGGCCAGGCCTGCTGCCTCCTACCTCTGTTCTCTCACACTGAACCATGTGCCCGACTACCCAGAGAGCGAGGACCACAATGGGATGAGGATGAAGGAATGGACAATGAGACCAGTGAGGAGAGCACTTGCGGGGGCCCTTTTCACTCAGAAAGTGATGGAGCAAGCTGTGGCAAGGGGGCTAGTCAGAGGGAAGCTGGGCAGTGGGCAGGAGAACAGCCCCCTAAGGGAGGACGCAGCCAGGCTAGCTCATCACAGAAGGGGGTGCGACCCTCCGCTACTACTGACCACTCAGTCACACAAGTGACCAGGTTTTAAGGGCCCACACTGTGCTAGGCATAGGGGACACAAAACCAAAAGGGAAACAGTCTCTGCCCTCCAGGAGCTTACTTTCCATGGGGAAGACAACACACACATGTGGAAAAATACACCAAGTCTTTGGGGAGGTAGGGGTAGGCCCTGGAAGCTGGGCATCTGGCTGGGCCTGGAGCAGGAGCTGGCACATGAGCTGAGTCAGAAGGGCTCCTAAGAGGCACAGGGGAAGAGGGAGTGTATCCCAGGCAGGGGGTACAGCCTGTGCAAAGGCACAGCGATGTGACCCTGGGGTAGGAGCAGCAAGAAGGCCAGTGTGGCTGGACTGCAGAGGGAATGACCAGGAGGGATGTGTAAGACCTGGGCAAAGGCCTTAGTGCCACAGAGGAGTTATGGCATCTTAAAGGCTCCAGGGAGCCACAGCAGCTTACTGAGCAGGGGCGGGACCTGGGGAGCCTTGGGCTTTAGAAACGCTGATGGGGCAGAACAGCCTTTGGAGATGGCTTTTAATGTCCTCTCATTTCACCAATAAGGACACTAAGTACAAGCGGGTACGTGTTCTCTCAAGGGCATGTGCTGAGTCATATGTGTGCACTGAGCAGACACAGAGTGATCTCTGTGTGAGCCTCAGGCTTTGGATTTCCCTACCCTTGGAGACCGGGGAGGCGGCTGGTAAACGCCCAGCAGCACATGCCCCTTGGGACCCGCCAGAGCTACCTGCACCAGCCCCCCCTGCAGAGAAGGCCATACCTGAGGGCCCAGCCAGGCTGCGACATCCACTGGCTCCCAGACATCTGGAGGAAGTGTCTCCTTCCCAGGGCCAGGGGCTCCTTGGGACCTCTCCCTGCGGAGCTGAGGCTGCTGGCTCTTCCTCCTGTTCCAGCCAGGAGACCAGGTGTGGTTTGTCCTCTAGTAGTCCTGCCCAGGTGAGAGGAAAGGAGAAAGCTGTGTACTGGGGATGGTGGAAGGGGGTGGCTCTGACTGCCAGTGGATGGAAGGGGAAGAGAGGCAGGTTCTGCCTCTTTGTAGCAACTGGCTACACTCAGAATCAATGAACCCACAAGGATCTTTTAAGAACCTTTTGCATCTGGTGAGAAGGTGAGTTGTAGAGTGCTGTGTATGACCCAGGTGACTCCCCAAGACCACAAGTGATGGCATCAGTGCTGCTGGGGGTATCTGAATGCCAGAGTGCCTTCACAGGAGGTTCCCTAAAGCAATTCATTCCTAGAGGTCTGGGGCCAATGCAGCAAACTGCCCACATCTCCTGTGCTCAGGTACCGAGACAACAAGAAGCCCTCCTTGCAAAAGCTTCCATGAGGTGGGAACCTCTGTTAAGAATGTCTGCTTCATGGGGGGCAGCTAGGTGGCACAGTGAATAGAGTACAAGCCCTGGGGTCAGGAGGACCTGAATTCAAATCCAGCCTCAGACACTTTGGCACTAACTAGCTGTATAATCTTGGGCAAGTCACTTAACCCCAATTGCCCTGCCCTCCCCCCTCCAAAAAAAGTAAAAAAATAAAAGCATGTCTACTTTATGCACACACACACACGCACATATATGCACACACACAGAGTAATTGGGGGAGCAAGCACTAGCAGGTAGAGGGATCAAGAAAGATCTCACATAAGGAAGGGAATGGGAGTTGAGCTCTGAAGGGAGGGAGGGCTTCTAAGGAGCAGAACCAAAGCAGCGGCTGCCCAGAATGGGGGGGTGGGGCGATAGTCCTCAGACACCTGGGGGGGCCATGAGCACAGATATCTGAGGGGAAGATGACTTCCCCCAATGAAGACTTTTATCTTCTGGCCGTACCCACCAATGTCCAGGTTGTCTCCGGTCATGCCCTCTATCCCTTCCTCTAAAAAATTCTTTCCCCCAAACCATGAATGCGAAGAGGAATACCTTCTGTCCTCTTCCGTTAAAAAAAATCGTTTGACTTCTTGATCAGCTGCATTTGGAACTTGTGTGATCACGTGGCGGGAGATGCTGCTCTGACTCCACTTTCTGCCCAAGGCTCCCTCCACACGGCTGCCTCAAGGTCAGATCTCAGCAGCCCTAACCCTGTTCAACACGCTCTGCCTGCCTCCCTGCTGCTCTAGGGACGAACCCCAACACTTGTGTTCAGCTCTGAAAGCCTTCACAGCGTGGTTCCAACTGCCTTTCTTATTCTCTGGAGCCCAATTTCCTCTTGTTTAAATGAGGTCAGTACACTTGGGAACAATGCCAGATTGAGAGAAGAGCCCAGCAGAACAAGAATGGTTCAATTATGTTCCCCAAACGGGGAGCATGACAGAGGCAACAGTCAAAAAAGCCCTGGGCTGGGACTCAAGGGACCTCATTTCCTGGCTCATTTGTACTGAGCTTGCTGCTTTACCTTGGACAAATCCCTCCTGCTCACTCAGCCTCAATTTCCACCAATTTAAGATGAGGGGAATGGAGCAGATTCCACTTGTGGCTTCTGAGGGAGAAGAGAGACAGAAGGATTTATAGAGAAGAGGGAGCAGGACGTCATGGAGGGGATCCAGAGACAGGGGACCAGTGTATGTAGGGCAGTCCCTAGCTCAGTCCAAACCAGTTTGGTTTGGAAGTGTTTAACAAAATAAAGAAAAATGAGGTCCATCATAGACAATGCTAATTTGTGGTTTTTGAGTTAAGATGCCGCCAGTAGGAATTGATTCTGAGTCTGACACCACCACCTTAGGGCTCTGGATTAGTGACAAAGAGCAAAGCGTGAATCTGAGGGAGAATCTGTAAGTGAGCAGAATGCTCTCTCAGTCCATGGAGCACCCAAGTTCTACTTCCAGTTTCAAGGAGAGGCAGAATCCCAGACAAGGAGCTACGGGGGAAGCTGAGCAATTTCACTCGGTCTTTGTGGGACCCCGTTTCCCCAAGATAAAGTGCTGGAGATGGCCTCCAGGGCAGCTCCAGACTCTTCTAGCTTTGAAGTGATGATTCTGGGGCTAAGGAGGACCAAAGAGGCATAGGGGGAAGACCCAGGGGGGGAGGAGGGCTCAGAAGGGAGACAACGGAAATGGAACGATTGGAGAGTTCGCCAAGTGGGTGGAGGGGGCTAGCAGAGTTCGATAGGTTCTGGGGAAAATTCTATAGGAAAAGTTAACCCAGGAAGGATGAGAGATGCTCAAGAATGAAATTCTGAGACAAAAAGGGGAAAACACCAATGAGGGGGGAAATAGGAATTGTCTGAAAAGATGTGGATGCACAAGGAACTCTCCCACAGTGTTTATAAAACAACACCCAGAAGACAGAAGTAATGAACAAGAGAGGGCAGCACTGTCCAGATGACAGTCTTGGTGGTGCTCATGCTCAGAATGACCTGAGACTGGCCGGGCTTCTGTGTTATGGCTAACCTTAAAGGGGCAGGGCTCCTTTTAACCAACTGAGAGACAAAGGAGAGTCTAAGACGGGGTGAGACCTTGGCTGGGGTGGATGCTAATTATAATGTAGTCATGACAGCTAACACTGACCAGGGGTAGCTCGTGGGGCAGTGGTTAGAGCCCCAGGCCTGGAGTTAAAATCTGGCCCCAGATCTTATTAGCTGAGTGGCCCTGGGCATGTCACTTCACCCTGCTGGCTGCAGTTTCCTCATCTGTAAAATAAGCTGGAGAAGGAGCTGGCAAAACACCCCAGAATCTTTGCCAAGAACCCCGCCCCCCCCCATGAGGTCACAGAGAGTCAGCCACAATCACAAGGACCAAACAACAGCAGAACATTGACATGGACGGTTCAGGTTCACAAAAGGCTTTACCCAAAGTATCCCTTTTGCTTGGCAGAGAGATGAAGCCTTTGATCAACACTGACTGCGTGCCGAGGTCAGCTGCTGCTGCTGACCCAGGACAGGACAGCTGAGGCAGAGCTAAGGAGAGCAGCTCAGTCTGCATGGTGCCTTCGGTCAGGAATTGTGATTGTTCCCAAGTGGCAGAGGAAGACAAGGAGGCTGAGAGGGGTGGCCAGCCTGGCCAGCATCTGCCCCAGGCTTCTGGCCTGCAAGTGCAGCAGGACCATGACTGCAGGGCCACGCTGACCTTCCTTGTCCCCTTTTCTGAGAACCTGTGATGTGAGACCCCCAGGGGAAGTGCCCTGGGATTGAGCAAAATGACAGATTTCCTACTACTCTTGGAGGGAAGGGGTCAGTTGGTCAGTCGGTCAGTCAGCAAA